>JADKYC010000047.1:0-258660 GCA_019843955.1 Xylaria sp. 218_066 | reverse complement strand
CTGGCTTCGAAAGCTAGCCCAAACAGCCCAATGGTAAAGGATAAACCACAAACCACTAATCATAAGCTCTAACCACTATAAACCCAACGGTGTAGCCGCAAGGGTATGGCTGGTGGGACAAAAACGTAGCGTATACGCGCCGGGTGTGCTCAAATTTCGGTATAGAAAAGGGGAAGTTGTGTGGTGGGTCCCTGTACCTTGTAGAACAACTAATAATAGCTGATGGGAATGAAATCGAAGCGTTTGTGTATATAAATATAGGTTGCCGCTAGAGCTGAATGAAGGGATCCCGGTTAGCAGGCCCCCTCGAAGTCATGGAAGATTATTGCAATTCGATACTATTCCTAGCTGTGACGATCATATAGAACAAAGGACATGTACGTATATAGCTGGGGTCTAGCCTACGTAGGTAGATAGATCTCCTCGCGCAACAACAGAGTTCATACGTACCCCCTACTAGAGATCCTGACACTAGCACTCCAGCCCTTAGGTGTCTTTCATCGCCCCATCTCGTAGCGTAAATTCTTTTAGGCTACATAAACACTACATAGATCCTTTAACTAACGAACATTAAAACAACCGAGATAGGGTCACACAAAAGTACAATCCTTGCAGTGCTGCCGGGACGTCTTTTGGGGTATAATGGGGGTGTAGTGATACGTTCAGTAATGGCTCACCGAGCAGACGTCGCCAATGGTTAAATTATGTAGATCTTGATTGTTCGTATCGTAAGCTTAAAATTGCATCAGCTACGAAATTCGATGATTAAGATCCATTCCCAAGGGAATGTCTACAAGTGGCCGTAAGTGGTATAGGCGACCAAGACTTCCCACTCCCGGCGGCTTCCATACCATTCTTGTATAGAATATATAGTTTACACTTCAAGCACAAATTTAGGCATCCGCATTTGATGCTTTCCACCAATAAGAACTGTGAGATTAGGAAGGTCAGCATGAAAGACAGTGTAACTTCGCACCTGGCTAAACTTAGGTGCTTGAGCAACGTGGATTTCTTTTTATTATGTCTTATGTTTTATTATAAGAAGGCAGGCTTTATAGGGGTAGCTTTTTAAAAGGGTCAAATCTAGCAGGTATAAAATCCTCGCTAAAATCAAGCAACCAAACGCTGACAATATTCCAGGAAATAAATCCTTGTCGCGATGTCGTTTCGTGAACTGATACTAATAGGTGACAATTATAGCTAATAGGAGGCCGCCACCATCCCCCATCGTTACGCTATTTGTAGTTATTATGCTACCATCATTGATAAAATCACTCCTCCAAGCGTAAGACTTTAGACACTGGGGGCCTTTTAGTGGTTAAAAATAGCAATAGTTCTTTCTTTGGTCAAATTAGCGAGGTATGATTAGGTATGAGAGAGAGGTAGTACTGCTTCCAAACTGTCTAATCAAATCCCTGTATTGTATTTAAGATAGGTTCATGAACACCTTCCTTTCCTTTAAAATGCGCGGTGAAATGTTCACTAATCATTTGATGTAGCAAGCTCCACTTTCATTTATAAAGTATTTATATTGGGCTGTCTTGAAGCTCAAGGCGTGACTGAAATTGGCGGGAGGGCCAGCGACACGTTCTTTCATCTTTGTTATCATGAGCAATACACCAAATACAGCCGCCATGTCGGGCGACCAGTATTCTATACATGTGGGACTATGGACTAACTGGTCTCGAGGAGAGATTCTTGGGACTACGCTAACGCTGAAACGACAAGATGCAGATCTCTTGATTGCCTTTACCGCATTGTTCATTGGTTATGTTTCAACCCGAACTTGGAGAATCGTCTGTTTTTGTTTTCACAGATTCTACTCAAACAACAAGGCGCAAGATTCACTCTACCATCAATGCCAAGCAATCTTGCGTAATTCTTCAAGCTCTGAGAATGGCCTTTACCAGCTTTTGCAGGTAGTACGGGTCAACTGGGGCTCAAGCAGGGCTCTTCGCCCGCTTTACTTAGCGGCAGCTGCTATGATATGTATTTCTGCCTTCACAGTCGCAGGCGGTTTCTCGTCACAGGTTTCTACTTCAGTTGGCAGCGAGATTCTGATCAGAAGCACGAATTGCGGGTTGATGGACACAAGTCAAACCAATGCCCCATTAGATAGTGAGGAATGGGCAGCTGCGTTGCCTTATAGAGCTGAAAGAGTGAATAACGCCGCTAACTATGCGCAGCAGTGTTATTCAGACTCGAACAGCACCGGACTGTTTAGCTGTCAACGATTTGTTGCCCAGAGAATTGCCGTCAGCATAAACGGGAAGGCCGCCTGCCCATTCGGTGATAATATCTGTCGCAACAACTCGACCAACATCATTCTAGATAGCGGCTTCGTCGATAGCCATCATCATCTTGGCCAAAACGCTCCTTCAAACAAGAGAATACGTTGGAGGAACGTCCTCACATGCGCACCACTTGACTCCTCACGGTTTACCAGCCAGAATCACGCGCTTGAGAACCAGACGTTGTATCACTATGGCACGAAGAAAACCGTGCTCGGAGATAGAGACTATATATACACGGCTTTGCCTGTGGAAGCCCAATACTCAGCCGTACTAGGCTACGACTCAATGGTAACCAACGCTAATTATCTAATCAGGTGAACTGCCCCATTTCGTACAACGTAGATTCGCGAGATAGAAATTCCCATTATTCCGGCTTATCCTACCCAATACTGTTTTATCTTGCTCATTTGAATATCCCTAGTGCCCTTGCCGTCGACGTTAAAAACGGAACCTACATGTCTAATGCCGATTTCGTTCCTATTGCGTCTCTCGCTCGACAGGATGCAGATATATCGCTGATTTTTCTGTCTGGAAATGGAGTAGTTTTCCTGCAGCCAACAGATGACGGATGGTACCGCACAGCGCCGACACCGACTAATGTTAGTGTTGTGTCGGCTAACACTACGACTGTGCATCAGGAATATCTTCCCTTAGAGCCGGCATCTCCTTTGGGGTGCGCCAGTCAACACCAGTTTTGCAATACCGCAATCCAGAACTCTGGTCAATGTGGTCCATTGGCGAGTCTTCGGGATGCGATAGCCGGCGTTGCACCACTATTCAACTCGACTTATTCTAATTTCGTTAGCAATATAGCCGAAACAGAGCCAGAAGCTCGATTTTTGTACTTCATGAACACGTTTTTTTCTTACGATACCAGTATCATTGGGATGCTGAGACAATTGGGGCCAGCTGCTTTACATTCCCAACGAAAATTAATCAATGGTCGGCAAGCGCCTGTGGAGTCAAACCAGTGGCAACTCGACATGGCTCACCTTCGCAATATTTCGATGGCGGCCACGCAAGCTGTATTCATTGATACAGCTTACGGCCCAACGGACCCAAAATTTCTTGCATCACACTACACTTATACCACTCCAGAGCTGACAAAGCTGTGTGGTAACCAGGTATGCGTTATATTCTCCTCTTTTCTAACCATTTTCGCACTTACAACTATCCTCGTCCTCTATTCTTAGAAACCGCACTCAGATCAGTCGTTCCAGAAAATCCAGAGTACAGCATACGCATCATTCAGCGTCTTTGGGCTCTCTTTCATATTCTTAGTCGGACTTTTAATTATTTTAACCTCCTACCTGCTCGAGGCATTGTCGGCGTTTCTTGCCAAGAGGAAGAGGTCTAAACAACACGCACACCTCGAATGGAATACAAACGCAACCTTGCAGCTCCAGCGCCTGGCACACGAAGAGCTTGGAATGGGGACATGGTCCAAATGCGTCGAAGCTGTTCCAGCCACGATGCCCGGTGAATTGCTCGGCTTGCTGGATATCTCGGATTTGACGCATCCTGTTCTTCGTTCAAATCCGAACTTAGATGAATCGGGTGATCAAAGCGCCCAAGAACTTCTCGATAATTCTGGTGGAGATTGTTAAAAGTTGCAAATCTCCGTTTTTAAGCGTACCTAAAATCGGTAGGTAGAAGAAAAAGATGATTCATATGTACCACACCTGGCTCCGCGCTTCTAACTTTCGTTTATTTTCCTTCTTTGATGTAGTCAATTGATCCATATTCAGTTCGATCAGGCAATTCCCTATTCAATTAAGTAGTTTTACCAGTGTTTGGTGTATATCTTGCCTCCCATGCTGGGGCCTAGGCAGCCATTTTGTAATGGACTTAATACTTTTTCTGATCGCAGGTCGATATTTTCAGGAATACCCGATTATCTATACTTGTTTCATACTTTTTGTTAGTCAGGGACGGCGCTAAGTTTCCGATAACCGTCTGGTATGATTATATCATTTTACAACCCGCTTCTTCTGCTTAGCCACTTCATGCGCACTAAACTCAGGGAAGCTGGTATCTACAGCTAAAGCCTAAATCTATCATAAATCTATAGATAAAATATATATACTTGGCTATATATGTAACGAGGATGAGGCTCGGAACTGGTGTTCTATTCGCATATAATCATCTATGGGCGCAAGGGAACCATACTGAACAGGTTTCTCCCTTCAGCTCTGGTGGTAAACTAGGTCTATATATACACAAAAGCTACGCTTTCGTCTATCTATTATATCACCCATTATCGTGTCTATTTTCGTGATCAGTCAATCAACGGGTAGGTGAATATATAGACCGCCGCGTTATAGATGATCTAACCCCTGGCATCAGATATACGCATCTTCACTACCTTAGGTTATTCCGTATGACAATATAGCCATAGCTGGGTAGTGGCTAGATCCCAATGCATTGATCGGTTAATCTCTCAACCTCCCTAACATGGAAAAGCCACCAGCACCTGCATATTCAGACGGATAAATAATGCTATAGCCACATGAAAACATATCTAGTTATCAACTATCTAGCATAGGTGTAGACACTTACTAAAACATGGTCGGGGAAACAATATGAATAGATAGCTATGTAGAGTGTGACGGTCACCTAGAACATCTAGAACAAAGGAAATGTACGTATATAGCTGGGATCTGGCCTACGTAGGTAGATAGATCTCCTCGCGCAACAACAGAGTTCATACGTACCCCATACTAGAGATCCTGATGTAGAGGCCTCAATCATGCTGTGAAAAAGGTTTCTACGAAGATCTTGAGCACACGAACCATCGCGTGGAGTTGGAATCGCCTCGGTAGGCCAATATATGTCATAAAGTCACGATACTAGCAAAATCTCACCTGTTTCTATGTGGCGTATATCAATATTATAGAAGCCACGCTAACGGAGCCGTGAGGGTGACATCGCACTTAAAAGAAAATGAATACATATGTTATGGCTATAAATGAAATGAAATCCGTGCATCATACCCTTTCGGCTTCCCTCCTCCATCAACGATTCTCAGTAACGCCGAAGTTCTGGTGCTAAAATATCCATTACACCCTGTAATTATATACCGAAACCACCCTTGTCTAATAGCCTGCTTTGATAATATTCTACCTCCTTCACTGTTGGTCTAGGTCGTATTTCACGATAAACGTTGTAGCCTAGACAATAGGTTCTGTGTCCATTACGACCAAATGAGAGCTGTGTGCTCAATGATGTCCCATGCCAGTCTACATTTGGTAGTTCGTGATGTTTATCGTCGAGTCGCCGTAATAGAGCATCCCATCTCCAAACTGCGGTAATGAAGGGTCCCACGAGAGACCAGGTTGCTGATGTCCGGCATCATATTGCGCCTTGAGTTTCCAGTATTCGATCTTCAAATTCTCATAAGCTTTAGCGAGTACCTCATTTTTTCTCTCTAGCTCGCTGATAATACCCTCGAGGTCTTTAATACGTTGATCCTTCCGCTCTCGATACTACGATGATCGAAATTAGCTATATATAGGTTTGAATTGGGATCTATGAGAGTTGCAAATGTGTAGCGCAGTACTAGGACAGGGCTTGAGTCCAAAATGGGACCCTCATTCTCTGAAACGCTAAAACAAGAATCAGGTTACTCACAGCACGCTGAGATGCTCTATTTTGAGCTCGCCGGCGCTGTGAGAAAGGTACCGCGTCAGTCACTTATGGGCTTGCCTTGAAATTTCCCCGTGTAGGGTTTCTTACAGACAGAACCGACGGAGGCGCATTTTTGTATCTGTTTTCTCGTTTTCGTTTTGGCTTGGGGGCTGGTTCCTGTGGCCCTGGGTTTGTATCGGCCGCCCCTCCTGTTTGCGGGGGACTGTGCTCAGGACTAGGATATTCGGGTGAGAAAGGAAGTTCATGCTGCGAACTTGCCGTTAGATATTGAATCGTTGTCCTTTTTTTTCTCGATAACCCGGGCTTACTAATAAATTCTCATGAATATCTTCGATAGCCAGATCGAACGAATCGAAGCTAGAAATGTCCGGATCGCAGTCAAATGCACTTGAGGACAGGTCCTCGGGAGAGGCAAATTCATCCAATATCTCGGTCGAGTACATCTCGAGAAAGAAGTACAGACTACAATAAACCCGGCTGTTGTTCGCGACGATACTCGAGAGTTTAAATGTGTATTATAATGGACTATATCAAGAACTAAAAAGGAGCATTCGTCAGCTAGTCCGATGCAGTCGACTTGCACTACATTATATTCTCCCCCACTCGCGATCCCCTATGGTTCAACAACCTTGGAATAGAACAGTTTAGGGTTTGCATGCATGAATCCTTGATTACAATATGCAAGAACAGGTCTCCGCAGATACCTGTACGGTCCAATTTTCACCATGTACATATATGTAGTAGCGGTGCAGTAACAATGCAGTTTCTTCCATCGCGTTTCGTGCATCCTTGTGGATCCTCTACTACTATATACATCTACGTACGAAGTATTGGACCACCCTAGTAGTCTTGGTAGTAGTGCAGGGGCAAGGGTCTTAAAGGCGGATATGCGGCGGTGTAGTTGACGTATGCTAACTCTATTCAGTAGAGCACTTTATACCCGCTTGTGGATATTACCGACACCTACATGTCCGCCCTAAAAGCTGTCTTTTGACACAGAATAAATAGTGTTGCATCACACTTGCCCGTTTGTCCTTGTCTGATCCCACTTGTAATTTGCTGAAGGAGGGATAATGTGAATTATCAGGCTGCCCTCCTCCATCCAGGCGTGCGGATGCTTTTGCTTGCTTGCGAACCGGGGGATTATTGGGATCTGAGGTGGGGTAAGTATTCTACCCCTGTACAAGATTCTTCTATAGTACATAGTAGATACACAGCTTACATCCTTGCCCAGCCTCGGCACCAGCTACCCATACAGCAAGTGTATATTGCAAAGCGGATTGATAATAGGGAATTGGCTGAAATCTTACGAGGAGCGCTAGTTTGGGGACTAAGTTATTTAGTTGCCGCTTCTGAAAGAGGACTATATTACATTGCTTCCAAGTTGTGCTCAAAGTAATGTTCAGAAGGATATTAATGCAAGTGTGGTTTCAAAGTATGAAAAGTATCTCGACTACAACTATTTCAAAGCCACGGGCATATATAAGGCGGGTACCAGGGATAGTGTCTGTAAGCGTACCTCTCACGATGGTTGCATTTCAGTTATTGCCTCCATCTCTTCTACAACACCCATATCCACTTTGCCTCACAACACAACCATAACCAAGGCTCTTGGCACAAGCGTATAGTTCAACTCATGCCCCACAAAGTCGGTTATGGGGTAAAAAAAGGTGAGATCGTTTTCAATGTTGCTGTTTCTTCAACTTCTGGTACCACGTGCCACGTGCGACATCAACGTCAAAGGAGCATCACATTTCGCCACCAGCCAGTTCAATTGTTAAATGTAAGTCTTGTCCCTCCACTCCATATAACGTGCTTATCTAAGATTCACCGCTAATCGACGCTTTTATTTGGAATGAAAAGCACAGCATGAACATATCGCGGAGTAGCAGAATTTGCCTTCAGCCCTATGAGTGGTTCATCTCCTATTATTTCCGGCCCGATTAGTTTAGCTGGAATTCCACACATGCCTAAATAGACCTACAACAATTAACATTGAACATAGAGTACAATACCTCTCATTGTTGCGCCGTCGACCGTGGCAGGCTTGGATCTCGCGGACTATTACCCGCAGCGGGTGTTCCGCTCGCTGTCCACTATTATGCGTGGCTACTACTCCCGATATATCGCCTTATATGATAATTGGAGAACTATGCGACCAGCGTTGTATTTATCCTTGAAAAAATATCCAGTGTCGTGCAGATGATGCAGGAATTGCTCACCAGAACTGAAACGATCGAGCCCCTCCTATGAGATTGGTGGGGACGGGCAAAGCGGTTAATGGAGGCTCCCATACAGCGCTGAGTCTCCGGGGTGGCTTTGAATAGCGTCCTAGTTGTGTTTTTTGAATAGTAATATACGTATTACTCCGGCGTTTCAGCTCTACTGTCAATCCGCTAAGGCGCCTAGCAACTTAGTTAGGTGGCTGCATAAACATAATAGTTAGAAAGGAGCATCGAATCATACGACCTCTGACTTGCTACCTACAGCTAAGGATAGCCAAATTTATAGACATTGGAGCAGACGGTGCCTCCCGGTCTTAGTGTCATGGAACAGAACTGTAGTACTACACTAGCATACCACCAAAGAACAGTGCCTTAATCTCTGCAATCACTTATAAATACCTAAAATTAAGACCATAGAACCTACCAAGTGACTCGTCACAGTCCAGCACCTTCCAGTATGGCTCTCAACAGTGGCACTGTATCGTTGGGCCGCAAAATATGATCGTCTACCTCAAGAAAAACAATAGATGATAAGTTCGATACGTTCTATTGGCCTACCTACCACTACCTCAGCACCTCTTCCAATTTACTTTTGAAGATGGAACCGTCAATGCGTGCCCAAATCTTCTGTAGTCCGGTTCGAGGGGAAGTACCGACTCTAGCGTCGGAAATCTGCAGAATGTTAAACTTAACCATAATTACGGAGGGTTTAAGTGACAGCTTTCAAATCTGTCAAAGCAGCAAGAGATGAGGCTTCATCCCTGTCCCGTCGGTATTCGATGTTGTTGCCTTGCGAATCTCATCGAATCCCCAGGGTTCATCCCAGGAGCATCTAACCTAACTAGCCGATGGCCATATAGTTCGGTTCCGCCACTACGTATAGCATCAAGCACGAGCAAAGCAAAGGACATAACATTAATTCCTAAAAGAAAAAACTGTCAAACGCACTATAAAGGGCTATTGTGTCCACGTATGATTTTCTATATTCATATATTAGATGAAAGGGTTTTGTTGATATATGGTGCATATGGTCTAGATACCCCACCGGAACAACCCTCCATCGTAGGTTATCGTCATCGTATATGAAAGGTATACTAGCTTTACGACCCCATTGACAGCTTCTTATTACGGAACAGAACTGCAACATTGTTCCATTATACTAGGAGGAGCTAGAACTTTATCAAGGTGAGTGCATTGACGTATGCAGCCACCTATATGCACTATGGTTACCTAACCCGCCGTTGTCAAGCCTATTCATTATTACCTAAGCTATGAAACAAGATGGTCCGTGTTTCTATATGAAAACAAGTCTATTGTACGTTGTAAGTCAATTGGTTACTAATACAATAATTTACATCTAAGTACGTGCTATGAAACACCTCTCAAATCGATGCTCGGCTATAACGGTAACATCGCGTCGCCCTGTCTCCATGCAAAGCCATGCGCTAAGATTGCAAGGCTTCAATACCCCGGAATACTATGTAAGTATTGGCTCCTGAGGGGCTCAGAGACCTTTCAGATCTTATTTTAAGTTGTCTGGGCATGCATCGATCGGATAGCAGATAAAGTGAGATTGAATCCTTTTTTGACTATCATCTGAACTTTTCTCTGCTGCGTTGTTTTTGGTAACAAGTTGGCATACTCATACCGCCTCTCGTATATTCCCCCACATCAGCTCTCTCTCTCACACTCTCTCGATAATTCGTCCGATGCCAGAGTAGAGCCTCGAGATTAGCGACAACGGAGCCTCTATACTATAAGCTCGCAACTCAGACTTATACCGGAGACTTGTGACTCAAACTCATCCCAGCACATATACCAGGCCATCAAGTTAAGAGCGGCGACAAGCACTTTTCCCTGCTAAACTTGTCGGGGCATAGCTTCGGGAATGAGGTCCCGGGAGCGTTAGAGTCCTATAGCTAACAAAGAAGTCGGCATGGTCCAATGGTATCTTGCACGCTTGGTTTGGCGAGCCCCCGATTATGCCATGCATAGGTATGTAAGACGCTGGTCCTACGCTATACTCGAATGTACGTGGAGAGAACCAGCTGCGAACCAGCCCAATACACCAAGTGCAGAAGAGAAGCCCACACCTATCTACGCTAGTGGTAGGGATGGCATGGCCCCCCGCTTCGTTCATACGATCATTACTGTATCCGGTCTCGTTCAGGAGTTAGACCCGATCCCATGTTAGCGGACATCCTTCCCGCTCTACCGCGCGGCTCATCTTGATAAGTGGGATGTGCATAGTTCGAACGACATATGGTGCATGATCCATCTTATCTTTACCGACGATTTCATCTGCGCATCGCTAAGCACACCGCCTACGCACTACTACGGCGTCCTTTCTACTAGAACTCCACTTAACTTAGTCGAAACATGAACAATACCAAGATAAATTTTTCAAAGGTAAGTATGTTGAGGCTGATTGGGGGTTGCTACAGCACGTAGCACTAGACCCAACTGAAGATATCGCGGAGGGGAAATACATTATAGTTGAAGTGTTCTAAAGACCCGATATGCATTGTTCAAATAAAGCCTTTAAATACAGCCAAGACATAGATACCATATGTCGTGCCCTTAGAGGGCGAGAAAGATTTGCTCTCGAAGCTTTCTTTGTGAAGAAAATAGTGTTCAGTTCATATATAACAAGCATAAGATCGAGTGAATATTTCAACAAGGGGTAAAACCACGATCAAATGTGTGCATTTACCAAAGTCTTAAATCATCTTCACTTCCAAAACTCTGCATAAGCACAATCTCACCAATAGCTTCCACACTGCTTCGTTAATATCCAGTAACAGCCTGTACCCGATGGCCGACCCTTTCAACATTACTCGTCGGGATAGATTGAGCGCGATTTTATCACGCCACAATGAGTCAATGTCATGAAGCGGACGGGATTCATGTCTAATAGCGAGACGCATTTTTCCAATGGAAGGCCAAACTTCGGAAAATCTCCGTTTCGGATTAGGTGCAAGGTTATCCCATGGCTCGCCTATCGTGCCCAAACTATGAGTCTTTGCTAATTGCCGTATTATCGCGAACAAGTCCCTAGCCCGTGTTATTGTAAGTGACGAGGCTATTTGGTAAGCGTTAACGAGGTAGTGGCAACTCGAGAGGTTGGCTGTGCAGTTGTGCATGGCTGTAGTCAACCGGCTGCCAGTGATTTCTCCCTTGGATACCTGCAAAAGGAACTTTGGAGGTAAATAACTTTCCCCAAATCCCTCCAACATATAATCTCTTATTGTGAGATATAAGTCTTTACTTATGCAAAAATAGTGCGATATGTTGAGGCTCTCCCTGTTAGTCCGCAAGCCTGAAAGATTCGTAACTGTAGCTTCAAAGGGGAAAATCTTCAAATCATCTGTAAAGCCTACAGTGAAGGCATTGAATCTTAGCGAGCCATCTCTGTCATCATATTTGAAGGCCAGATTGTCAAATCGGTCGGTTTCGTTCAGGCTTGTCGGTTTTTCAATAGAATGGCTCCAGTCAGGTACCCATGAAGGCAGCACGTCGATTGAACGATTTTTGGTGCCAGCTCGCAAAAGAACATTTGCCCACCCATGCCGCAAAGCTAAGTCTAACGCGACTTTAATGTAGAGGTCCTTCACAGTGAGGTTATAATCTGCCGTTAACCCCAGATGGTGATGGTCGATAATGAGTCCTAGTAGTGAATATACTTTGTCCCGTGGATCCCTAGCCTTGCACCTACGTGATATGTCTAATAGGTCAAGCAGCTGGTCTGGTGTGGTGTATAATCTTTCTTCTTTCATTTTCAGAAGGGAAGTGTCAATTAGCTGCTGTATACCGAACTTGCAGGAGCTAACTTCCAAATGAGCATTGCACAGCCGCTCCCACAACATTTCCTTGTCGCCACATATGACTATGGCCGTACGGGCGAGGGCAACTTCTTGTAGTACCCAAGCCCGCGAGAAGTACGGCCTGTCAAGGAGACATTTTAACGTCGTGAATAATTTGCTGCTCTGATCAACACCATAGGGATCCATACGGTCCGAGCTCAGTGCATAAAAGCAAAAGTCACTGTCGACTGTTCTTTCGCCGATGTAAATTAAGACACGTTCGGCAGAAGAGTAGATTTGTGGCATCAGCTGTACTTGATGCCCGCGTTCGTTCTTGTCATTCTGATTAATGCAAATAGCATCAATCCAAACGACTCGCACATCGTCAGGCCTGCGAATACGTTTCAGTGCGCTCTCGCAGTTGCGAGTGACGCTAAATGCTTTCCCAAAGATGAAAACAGTTTCGGACAAGTCGTCGTTGCCGGTATCATCAGCCCAGGTGTATGAGATAGCTTCGTATTCTGGTTTCGAGGCTATATCATGCACATATATCTCGCAATTTATGTCTTGCGCATAATCCCCAGGCAGCAAATATAGAAGTCGGATATCCGATTGTTTCGACAAAGGGGGGAGCAGACGTGCCGTCGCTAGTTCGCTGAAAGAACCACATCGTATGCAGCTCTCCAGGACATCGGACGATCTTAAATCGAGACCCGGGCAAGAAATGTCATGCCATTCCATGGCTGCATCTTCTAGCTAAAAGCATATATCAGTATAGGTTGAAATCATCTACTTGATGTAGGGCTAGCGTGGCAGTTTACGCTACCTTTATACATTGATTTTGGTAGTGGCACAATTTTAACTTCTGGGTCGCGATGCTTGGGCGATATGCTTCTTTGTGCGTAAGAGTGCACTCCATAGATTCCCCAAAGGACACTGAAGCGGTTTCTGTTGAAGAGCAATATATCCACCCCGTCTGGTGGAGGAAGGGCATCAGAGTATCTGAAAAGCAATCGTTGATGTGATATGGATAGAGTGGGTTGCAGTATTGTCCGGAGAGAGCCCCCGAATCACTCGAGTTTTAATATCTGGGAAACTAGAGGGATTTGCGTAAAAAGACATAGCCTCACTATTTCTAACCATGGGAGCGGTGAAATGTGGCTGGTTCTGTGTTTGCTGTACAAAGCACTGCCGCCAGTGCAACAAAAGTACCCTGCTGATGCTGCAAGCCTGCTGCACGCAAGGAAAGCATCGTTGTCCAGCCCGACAGGCCCGTAATACTACACTTCTCTCCATGAACAACACTGTGAACCTAGGTAAAACACTTGAACATAAACCTGCTAGCAGGATCTCAGGTATGGGGGTACGTATAAACTGTTGTTGCGCGAAAATGTCTATATATCTTCATAGGCTAGTCCTTAACTATATATACATATGTTCTTTTGGTTTGGGTGATCGTGACAGGCCGTATAGGTGATCATACGGGTGATCATAGTACTTACCCCGTGTAAAGCTGTCGTTGAAAATGACTAACCCAGTGAGTTTATACACAAGATAATCGTGATAGTGGCGGCGGCAGTGTCCGGGCATAGCCTGAGGCTTTTCTGCTTATCAAGTAAGAAACCCAAGTCTGCGCGCGGCAATCTTTGGGGGGCAGGCAAGGCAGACCTGGGGTTTTCTGCTGGGCCACTTACTTCAATAGATGGACTTCGCTTGTCATCAGACCAGAGCCTGTAGAAAAGAAAAGGCATATGCATGCAACTATGTCCCAGCACAAACTGTCGGCATAACGGTACGTGCAGTTACAACAGACGAAACGCACGCGGGTTACCTGATTAGGAAAATAGTCCTGTCTGAGCTGCATAGTACCGGTTGATATACATACATCAAACCCTTGCTCACCCAACAGACGGGTCGCCGAACTCGCATCGTCATGGATCGAAGTCGGGTGCTGAAAGGGGTGAACAATAATTTTATCGGAGACCTTGACAACTTAAGTCCGATCGAAAGAGCTCATCGCCATATTCCTTTATCGTTTTTGAGGTCGCTATTTGAAATCCCAACAATGCTAGGAACTCATCTACGAGATTTCCCTCGGAAAGGAAATAGGCCACCGACATTTTATGTCTGCTACTATTTTCTTTACAGTCAGGTCAAAGCTCATAGATCTTTTTTCTAATTGTACATACATGTATACACTATCTTGAATCTCGTTATGCTTAGGTATATGAGCGCACGGAACTATTGCCTGGCTGGACCTGACCGAAAAATCGAGTAGAGGTGAATTGCCGATTCAATCCAAGGCCGTAGAGGGCACGTAATGGTGAGATGTTTAAATCCCATGGAATGATAACCCGACGCCCACGCTCCTGAGAGAAGGTCTCGCTTTTTAGACCTTCGACGGTTGGGTAGCTGACACACGCTCAAGACCACTCTTGGCCTGTGTAATTCCGGCCTCGAAGGCAAGCTTTTGGCTCAGTTCAAGACTCTCACGAAACCTACGCTTTGCTTCCTCCATGTCACCCGCCATAGAAGCGATATCACCGAGGTTGCACATGGCGACAGCGCAGGCCTCGTCGCATTCCTCGGTTCTGCCTTCACCGGTGATTTTCTGTGCTGTGCCCAATGCTTGTAAAGCCCATGAGCGAGCACTGGCTAATAGTGTAGCTCGAGTAGGTGATTGGGCAGTGGGTTGACTTTGTTTCTCGCCTCCTGAAGCTGGTGGAGGACTAAGCGGAGACTGGACTGGCTGTTGGACAAGAGAAATCGCTAGATTATTCACTACAGCTGATCAGTAACACAATTAACATAATAGACTCACAAGGACTCACTTAATACAGCAGTGTGGCAACTATTCGGTGGTGAAAGCGTCACTGCTTGTAGATACAGAGGTGCCGCAAGATAGTGCTGGGATTTGGACTCGTAGTGATTCCCCAAAGCTGTAAGTTTGTCAGTAATGACCATTTCAAGAACGGAGTACACGCGGATGAAACCCAGGTTACACGTCTTGCCCGCTTACCTTCTAGCGCCCCTCCGATTTGTTCCGGCGTCATCCATTCACCCTCGCCCTCCTTTACACCCTCGACTTGACGTCGTTGCAGCTCCTTCAGGACAGTCTCAACTGCCCAGACTAAATGCTCGCCAGCTGCGTCACCCTGAAGAACATGCTCGTCGGCGTATAGCTCACCGAGCTTGACACTGATCCCCACTGACTTGCCGAGAACTCGAGTGCGCTTGGCCCATAGGTTTTCCGGTTCAACCACTTCTTCACTGGATTGATCCCCCTCTTTCGGAACGGTGCGCTGTACCGTTGTCATACCTATTAATTTCCCTGACTTGTCAACAAGCCCGTCCTGGACACTCTTCTCCATTACTTCAACCCATTTCTTACAATCCTGGAGTAGCGCCTCCAGGACCTCGAGCGAGTTCTTGAAATTCCCAATCCCCTCCAACCATGCCGCGAGTTGAATTCTAAGACCTATCACTTCATCAGAGAATGGGTCCATCCCAGCCGCCATGCATTGCTCCAGTGCAAGTTTGTAGTATTTGAGTGCCAGCTTCGGATCTGGCGCATAGTTGGAGTAATACAAAGCGCGGCGCAGAGATTTGGCGATATCGGGAGGGAAGCGGGTGAATTGCTGGGATTGAAAGTAGTTGAAATATGAATATACGACGTAGACAGTGACAGCAGCGCAACCGCAGAGACTTCAAAAACAAGGCCACCAAGTCAGCACGGCTTCGGCATAGATAGCATGCCTGGCGACAGGGAGCAAAGGGGTTCATACAGTATAATTGCAATGACAAGTTCCTCGGGGCTCTGGCGGAAGAGGGTGCGCAGGTTTTTGCCTCGGAATGCGCTCAACAGTGGCCGAAAGCTCAAGCCTTGGCGCAAAGCACGGAGTATAAGTTTGGACGGCGGCATCGGTGGTTTCTGCTCGGTTGCATTCTTATCAGTAGACGACGATTGGCGTCGCCTTTGTAGGGACTGTAGGATCGCAAGGGCATGTTTTTCGTGGCGTCCAGCATCTGCCAAGCGCATAGACAATCTCGCTGTCGGAGCTTGGTGCAGACATCGAATCTGGGAGAGGCCGTTGAGAGGCCGCCGTGCAGCAGCCCGACACGAAGACATTGTATAAGCTTTAAGGTGAATGAATTTCCGAATTCCTCAATTGGATATGGCAGCACAATCAGACAGGCATGGCTATAGGTAGAAAGACGACAATGCCTCCGAGCTTGTTGTTTGTTGAGTGAAGCTTCGGAGCGATCTATCAATGATAGTGTCATGCTGTATAGAATTAATGACGCCAATTGAGAATCAGCTGCCAGTTGTTCAGACAGCTGGTCAACCACCTCGGCATTCTACCCCAGCTTCTCGAAGCCAGCTCCACTGCTACATTGCTTCATTAGACCGAGCTATCATGTGCGTGTTGAGACAGATGACGAATTGATCTATGAACAAGCCAACAACTGATTGAATTATCTCTAATTTCACTATTTTAAACGTTCTGCTGTTGAAAGTCCTCATCGTCATTACGTATCGATACCCGTCCCTCCTTATTCTCTTCTCATTCCACCACTTATTTCACGATGGCTGGCAAGTTCCAGCCGAAGGTCCCTGTAAACCTCGACCCTCCCAAAGATGACCCGATCACTCTGGAGGATTTGTCTCAAGCCAATGGTGAGTTTTATTTTCTTGACTAGGGATAATATCTACTTGCAGCCTATTCTTTAAATAGGTACTCTCAATCACAAGCTTCACATTGAATTGGTCGAACAGGCACTGATGAGATTCATACAGGAACTGAAGGACGGAAAGCTTACGTAGCCATCAAGGCAAGCAAGCCGCCACATATCTCATATTTGTCTTCTCGTTGTCAGCGCCCGTTGGAGCCCCTTGCTGTATAGGGCTGAGTGATTGATCTGGACAGATGCTCTAACACCTATATAGGGCAAGGTTTACGATGTTACAGGAAATAAGATGTACCAAGAAGGCGGCTCTTACCACGGTGAGTCATAAAGGCGTGGAACACCGGGAAACTTGAGACGTGCATCCCTAGACTTCAACCAGCAAACATCTTCAACCATCTACAGTTCCACATACACGGGATGATCTTAACTCAAGCCACGACCCCAACCTCTCTTGCACACTGTATAGGCATACCCGCTATAGTCTGATTGGCTAACCTATCTGGACAGTATTCGCCGGCAAGGACGCTTCACGTGCGCTGGCAAAGACGTCGACGAAGCCCGAAGATGTGCAACCCGAGTGGAGAGACCTAGGTGACAAGGAGCAGGGCGTGCTGAACGACTGGATCACCTTCTTCTCCAATCGGTACAACGTCGTTGGGCTTGTTCAGGGCGCTACGAACACTGAATGAATCAACTGATGGGTAGATCTGAGCCCGACAAAATGGATTCCGCTTTAATAGGACCACGACACCGAAGCCCATTTACCTGTAATGGTGAGAAATAATGAACAGGGGCAACATGACTCATTTATTCCTTCCCGTGGCTGAACGAGGTACCTCGGGGCGTAAGGCAGGAGATGCTGTGTTTTGACGGCAACGGAATTGCAGTTCGGCCTTTGAATATCTTGTGGTACCAATCAATCTTAGACA
This sequence comes from Xylaria sp. 218_066, assembly GCA_019843955.1. Lineage (NCBI taxonomy): Eukaryota > Fungi > Ascomycota > Sordariomycetes > Xylariales > Xylariaceae > Xylaria > Xylaria sp. 218_066. Next base: position 241,072 of record JADKYC010000047.1, on the reverse strand, counting down.
AACTCCGCTTGTTCACACATAGTTACATTTTGTGCACCCGTCGAAGCCGATCGCCGACCTGGGCTTGGTCAGCGAATATCCGTTTCTTGCCATTCTGACGCATGCGCGCAGCGATGCTGTCCCACGTGAATAGCGGGCGAGGCGCAGTGTTGTAAATCGATCTATCCACTCAAACCTCCCTCAGAAGCATGAATGGTTTTCATGTAGATAGGGCGAGGGAGAGGGAAAGAAATAGGGGATGAAGGCGCCAGAGTCGTCAATAAGTATACTATCAGCGACCGCACACCCTGGACCCTTGTGTCTTTCTCTCCCTCGCGGAAACCGTTCCGCGCCTCGACAGCAAGCCACCACGAGGGACAAACCACGGCAGTTGAAATGTCTCGGATCAGAAAACAATTCTCCGCAGCCAACCTTCCGATCCCGCGCTGTGATACGTCGTCCAGCGTCCGCCGCCGTGACCTCTCGTTCCTGTATGCACCCTGTAAAACGTTGGTCATTACCTTCTCATAGCTCCGTGGTCAGTCAAGTCAGTGAGCCAGGGCGTGTATTCTAAGCAACGGAGAATTCCCTGCTCATCGATCCCATCTTATGCTACGCAAGGCACGTAAACGTGTAAGCAATAGACGCCACGGGGTGCCTAATCTGGCTCTCGGGTTCGCGCAAGCAGGTCTTGCTACCTAACGAGCCGTCGTGAAAGAGGCCAGGTTACCTGCATGCATGCATCTCCTGCACTGCGTTTCATCGGGCCGCCCAGGGAACGGCAGTGCGACGCCGTAGTCCCTGGCCCGGCCTTCGCGTGCTGCCCACCCTATCGACGCCAATGGACGGAGTCAGCTTTGTTGGACGTTGGACGAACTCCCTAGGGATAGGGCCCGGCGTCGTAGCATGTTGCACCGCATTTCTGTACCTACGCACGTACATGGCACTGTCCCCACGTGGATGGCGTATTTTTTTCCCTCGCGAAAGGGAGGAGGAATTCCGGTCCGTGGTTTCGGGTCTTGGGTAGTATTGTTCTAGAATATCCCGCTATTGAGCGATGGGGTGTTGTTAGCCTAGGATGGGACTCCCTTGACTGAAATCTCGGTTTCGTATCTCGACGGATTATGATGTGTTGAGGCCAACATTATTGTTGCTGGAGTACCTACCTTTGAGCCCGAAAGGTTTCCGCGTAATTGATCGGATGTTGGGTAGCGAGCGTCAAATTCAAAATAGTACATGTGACAAAGTCACACTTGATAGGCCTAAGAGCAAGATTCCTGGGGAGCACGACTGTCACCTTGTCACGTCTGAGATACGAGTCAAGAAGGGCGGTTCGTATAGTTCGTATAGTTTCATATTCGTGAGGCTGGAATCTCCAGCACTCTAGATCGTCATGTACAATCTATAGCTACTCTTTTCTACCACCTTGTTCGCCCCACAGACAGGCGTCTAACATATCTTTTGTGCTTCCTCCCACCGCACTAGCTGACGAACATGTTGTTATTAATGCCAAATACGGCAACAAACAGTGCAACTCATAAACAAATGCAACGCTCACTGGTTGACCTCTTCGCAGGGCCGATCCTTGAAAAGCAAAAGTGTCCGAATGATGCCCGAGTCGTTGGGGGGCCGGCCTCGTATGTGGTCAATTCGTATTGACTAGTAGGAGTTCTAGTAAGCCTCAGCCTAAAGCATATCGCAGTTTTCCCCAATAGGAGTTCTAAGTATGTGGACGTCGTGAAAAGCAGGTAGTCTAATAGTCAAGGAGCGTGTCGGGAGACATTAATCTTCTATGCCGATTTCCGTGGTGGTTTTACGCTTGTTTAGAGATAACGCCATTCTCGATGCGGTAACCGTCTGCTATACATGTGTCGCATATCCGGCCGTCCTGGCGCCACCTGTCCCGCAACATTTTGACTCCGTAACATTCGTGATTGGGATCGTTCCGCGCGAAGTGGCAGTATGATTTCAGCTTCACTACCGAGTGCATGCATTCAAAGATGAATTCCTCGTAATCGCACATGTTGAGTTTGTGGGAAGCCGAGCTGTAGAACCGTATAAGTCGTTGTAGTGCTAAGAAGGGGATATATTCAAATTCCGAAGTTGATGTTGGCGATTTGAGGTATAGAGATGTTGTCTACCTGTATCATTAGATGGTAATCGTCCTCTAGGACAAGATTGTACTTACTCTTAAAGATGATATATAACTTGCGCTGAGGTTGTCTGAATATGCCTGCGAGCTGTAGAATAAAAGACCGAAGTGAAGTTCCATGACATGCTAGTCCAAGGCCCCCTTTATATCTTGACCATCTGGTGGGAATAACTTGCCAGAATATTCCTTAATCCAGGAGTAATTGACATGTTTGGGACATCTAGCAGAAAATTCGAGATAAGACACCTTGTCCTTGCTTGTATAAACACCCAGCCCCATATCTTGACGCAGCTTGCCCACGCCAGGGGTGGATTGCATACTATACCAGAACATGATCCTTACATTTCATGGGTTTTCTTTCAGAATTGTACTATCGAATCGTCTGACATATCACATTCTCCACCGCAACGCATAGTTAAAGTAGACTCGAAAGGGAACAATTCTTCCCTTGGGCTCTGAGTTTGATAACCCCGTGCATACTGTTGGCAACCAACCAACAACGTCTCTGAAGCGAATACGAAGCGTCATCGCGACTATGAAGGTGATACACGTTGTTGTAATTAGAACTAAAAGATACCGATGAAGGTGAGGCTCAACCAAAGGGTTGAAACGGTAGGTTGTATATTAACTCAGGTGCAACTGCTTGCTTCGTAGGTGTCCAACTCCCTGCAGTCCCTGGCCTAGGTGTCGACATGCCTAGAGATTACTACGTGTGGTACCAGTCCAGAATGTGATGTAGGTTCCCGGCTGCAATCACCAATCTATGGAATAAGCCAAACAAGGCGATGGCTTGCGTAATAAGGCTGGTTGTCTGGATCCAAATACCTGGTTATGTTATTCTCAGAGTCAGCCAATTCTTGTCGAAAACGTGAGGGAGATGAGAGTGGCGACGTGGAAGAAAGCCCACGCTTCGAGTATAATACTACAACAGCTTCAAGTCGGCACAGCATAAGGAAGTCTCATTTCCGAACAAGAAGTGGAAGGAAATCTTGGGGCCTAGCACTAAGATAAAGACACTAAGCAAGATGTGAGAGAACAAGCATATTCAAACGAATCACCGCGATGCAGACAGCTCAGTTGAAATAGGCATAGCTGGGGACTATGTTCCGGCTCTGTGCGAGTTGGATGAAATCTTACGAGCGTTTGAAAAGAGTGATGAGAATGACAATGGTCTGCAGTAAGGCTGTTTGCAGTGGGGCAATCTTGACGTGCATCCGAAGTGGGGACAGCAGAAGGTTGCTGTATGCTTATGCTGTACAGGGGGCCGTCTCTATCGGTAGAAGGTGCAGCAGGCCTGATGGACGACGAAGACTGACTGACTGATGGAATCATCAAGCCTGTAGAGCTTGGCCTTGACATTGGCATACTAAGTCCGGCGAATTTGTGAGACATGAATCTGTTGAATCGTAGTTGATTGACCCTCTACATATCTCTGCCTGACCTCGACGAGACCAGCACGTAAAGGACGGGTTCTGAACAGAGACGCCGCATGTCCATCTCTGGGCAAGTAGTTCGGATGAACGTGTGCAGCAATAAACGCTCGAGGCCCTGGTCTGAACCCTGGTGTATCGCCGGGTCTCCGGCCGATTATTGTACCTGGCGGATTTCTACCAGTGGTCTGGCGAAAATACATGTTGTTTACAGCCTTTAGACCGCAGAAAAGCCAGGAGACCTACATAGGCATCGTCAATTTTGAGCATACCTAGTTTGGTAGGACACTATTGATGGGCCGATCCTCGTCGGGGATGCGTTGGGCTAGGTACTATTATTCTTATCATTCTTAATCGGTTCTCTTTGACTGTTAGCTGAACCGAGATATATTGAAACGACGGATTATAAACCATGCAATTAATGGTTTAGTCGATATCAGTGATATATAGTAAGTTGCTTTGATCATCATATACCTATATCTGGCCTACCAAGAGGTTTGACTTTGCGTCTGTAGTTCAGGACTCACGATGCATGCCACTCTTAAATCCGATAAGCATGGGTCGGTAAAAGATTCCGATTTCACAAACGAAGTGGGCTGTGTCAATCAATAATGATCAATGGGAGCAATACAGCAAGCTGTCGTGCATCACGTCCACTGGGCATCTTTTCAGTGGAGGAAAATTGGAGAGATGAGGCAGGCTTAGGTACGCAGTACACGAGATCTGGTGCATTTGGAGCTTTGTGGTAGTGTGGCTGTGCGCTGTACTTAGAAAGTACCGTGGTACTTCCCTCTTTTCGGTAAACACATTTGGGCAACTCATCACCTGTTCCTCTCCCAATTTTTTTTGTCCGCCTTACTTTTTGCCTGACGGCTGGTTGCCTTAATCTTGGCACCGCCAGTTCCATCATCCATCCCCATCATCCAGCTACCTAGCTCCCCATCCCCCCAGTTCCCCCATTGCTCTTCGCCTATTGCCCGCTTCTTGCGCCGCGACCGACCATAGAGCAATGCCACTCTCGTCATCGTTTTCTCCCTTCCCTAGAATTTACTTTGGCTTCCTCTAGATTTTTTTTTAAAGGCTTTTGCGTCGCAGAATCGATATCGTTAACGGCGTTATTACCGTCAGAATAACGAGCAAGCCAAGATATTCAATTCCCTGTGCGGCCGCGTGGACTTACTATCCGCTTGGCGGCCTCGATTCCGAATCTGCTGCCTCCCTCCATCTTACCAAGCAGGATCTCCGTCCCAATCTTGATGAATCATATGTTTGAAGATATCTTCTAGGACTCGATAACCGTCTGTGTTGTTGTTTTCCGTGTCGTCCTTCTTCGCGGGTCCTGTTCTTTGCTATTCCTCCCACTAAGCGATAGGATAGTCCTATTATCAGTCATCCGACTTGATTCAATACAGGAGGTCAAGCCAGCGCCACTATGATGATGTAATAGCAGCAACTTTTTTCGTCCTAAATTCACCATTTAACTCGGCATCTTCGTCTCCGTGTCGGTTAACGATTGCTTCGTTGCATTCTTTGGCCAATCTAAGTTTATCGAGTGTGCCTTTCAGATCCCCGAAAGAGACCCCGCTTCCTGTTGCTAGGTCTTGACCGCATCCGTCCGTCTAAAGAGGTTAAAATAGAAGCTTCGATGTCATAGGAATTTCAACACTATGGATGATCATCACCTAAGTTTGCCTTCACCTGGTCCTTCGGACGTACACCACCTCGACCATTCACTCAACATTCCTTTTGGGTTAGGTCAGCAAGCTGTGCTGGCCGGTTCTCAAGTAAACATGAATTTTCAACCAGAATCCCATACAACTGGGAAGAACCCTCTGTATCGATGGTATGATGAAAGGAATGATGCACCATGGCACCCTCGGAATTTGACATCTGGCCCAGAGGACGGCAGCGGCCAGTCCATGATGTCCACTATACAAACTAGCCAGTTTATGGTCCCTGGCCGGTCGAATGTGGTACCTTCTGAGATTATGCCGCAATCGGACTCTGGCTACGGGAGTTACCATAATCACACTAGCATCGCTAATGGGTCCGTCTGTGACGACTCTTACGATACCAATCCGGATACGCAAAGTATGATGGGAGGATCCATGGTCGACCAGTTTCCAATGCCTGATGCCATGCCTAAGAACGCCATTGCCCTGGGTGCCTCATGCAATTCATGGGAATCTCCGATCAGGATAGAAACGGTTAGTATGAGATGCAGTGAATGCGGGAAGTCAGTGAGGACGAAATCAGAGCTAAAGTTCGTCTTGCTTATATAAATCAATGTTTCCCCATAGAGAATCTAGGCTAATACCAGCTACCCTAGGAAGCACGATCAACGTCATAAGAAACCGTTCAAATGCGATGTCAAAGATTGTCCTCGAAGACTCGAGGGCTTTAGTACGACGAATGACCTTGATCGACACAAAAGGAGCGTTCATCCCGAAAGCCAGACACTAGGCAATCGTTACATATGTCAGATCGGCACTTGTAAGAGCAAGGCGAAGATTTGGCCCCGAGCAGATAACTTCAAGGCCCATCTCAAACGTGTCCACTCCAAAGACAGCGTGTCCGAGGAAGAGCTTGAGGCCTGTATTGTTAAGTGAGGGTTGCAACTTGCTTGTTGTATGAATGCATTCCTGATTCTCTATAGACCACCCGCTCAACCCGCTCAGCCGACTCAGCCAACGTCACTCAACGAGCTTCAAAACAATCCTCGGCAAGAGGCTATGCCTAGTTATCATGAATTCTCCGGTCTGACGAATGGACAAACAAACTGGCCATCTTTTCCAGAAGTTTCTCAATCTATAAACGCATTAGGATCCCTGAATGAGGTGCAAAGCGAAGGAAATCTATCTTTGACGAATGCGCATCGAGAACTCGCCGATTTACATATCAATCATGCGACACAGCAAGCGCTGTATCCGAACATGTCTGAACCGTGTCCGTCATCACATAGTTCTATAGACTTGTCGTCTCCTATGGAGCATGGCCAGTTGACCCTTGAGTCGGATACCCCTATGTCTGCCTCATCTCCTGTCCAAGAACAAATGGCACCGACCGCGAGGGAACATTCTATCGACACCCAGATCACTGGCGCGGAAGCATCAAGACCCGTCCTTTTAGACGAGTCCGATGAATCAATATCGAGCAACTCCCCTGCACGCAGTACACTCGAGAATCTAGTGAAGAGAGGCGGCGGAGTCTCTGATTCCATTCGACCTGACAATTTTTCAGCACGGGGTGCGGGGCCAACCAACTTCGATCCGAGTAACTTAGACCCCAGTGCCCTCAAGAAATTCTTCGATGCTTTCCAAAGCAGCGGGCTTTTCGAGCAGAATGGGTACAAGAAAGAAGAACCGGAAGCAGTAGAACCCATCAAGATCGAGTCTGAGGCTGCATCAAGTCAGGGTCAGTGTCATCGCTGTCCCACATGCAGCAAGACCTTCCCCCGAAGATGCGAATTGAAGTAAGTCGTTACAGCTTGTTATCTTTTTATGTATCGTCAAGTGCACATTACTGATATATTAGGCAGAAAACACGAGAAACGACACGAGAAACCGTACGGCTGCACCATGCCAGATTGTGAGAAGAAGTTCGGCAGCAAAAATGATTGGAAGCGTCATGAAAATACGCAACACTTTATGTTAGAGATGTGGAGATGTGACGAGGAAGGCTGCGAGAGAGTCTGCTACCGCCGAGAGATGTTCAGGACCCACCTTGAGAAGGATCATCCAATCACAGATCCAAACATTTTGGAAGCCAAGCTTGAGAAGTGCCGAGTTGGGCGAAATTGCGAAGCTCGATTCTGGTGTGGGTTTTGCCAGCAGATCGTTGAGATCAAGCAAAAAGGCATTCAGGCTTGGGCAGAGCGGTTTGATCATATCGACGAGCATTTCACCGGCAGAAATGGTGCCCAGAAAGAAATAAGCGAATGGAAAAACTTCGATTCATCACGACGGAGCAAAGCCGCGTCCAAAGAGGATTCGGACGATGGGAGTCAAAGCTGCTCTTCGACTAGGAATACCAAGACACAGCATTCTGCTCGGCAAGGGGCTCAGCACTCAGCCGGCTCCACGCGGTCCAAGCGTAAACGGAACGACGGAAACAACGTTGGCAACTCAAAGAAAGCTAGGGGCTTAGAGAGTCGGGGGTTGATTTGCGTAAGTTAATAATGAGACTCTTCTCGTCTCGTTATTACCACTAACTTCCCAGCAGTGTGGGTGTGGGGACCTGGTGACGGGATCGCAGCTCCGCTGCAACTTTCCCTGCGAGCACATACCGTGCGATAACTGCGGGCGGGGTTGATGAGTCTATGATTTTCTTATATATCTATTTCTTCGGTTTCCCCAAGGGACTATAAGAGGTCAAATAGGTTGTTGTATACCCCGGATATCGCATGTTGATTCTAGATTTTTCAAGGTGGTCGGTCACATAAGTATGTCGGACACGGGTTTAGGAGCTGGGTATCTTGGCGCAATGGTTCTTGGAATAATCACTCTTAATGGTGCTGGCAAGCACTTCTCCAAGCTTAGGGCCTAGGGTGCCTTTCAAAATCTCAAAAACGATCCTATCATGATATTAAAGCGTCTGTGGTGTTCTGGTATGTAGAGTTGACTGTGACAGGTAAGATGTCTAAATGCGCACTCTTATAGGGGTTGGCCACTGTAGGGCATCGCAAGAGGGTCTACGTAAGGAATGGCACTTGGTCCAGGGGTAAGGATGACCATCGGCACACGATTAGCTACCTCGCTTGGAAGAGACCACTTGTTCGATTCCATGAAGCATTCTTAATGGACCTATTGTAAGGGAATTGCCTCTGCATTTGAGGCTACATGTAGATAGGTAGTGCAGGTGGTGATTTAGTATAAATTATGCAAGTTTATTTTCTACTTGTGCAAAAGCGGGACATCAGACAGGGCTCAGGCTAGGCCCAGGTTAAAAGTGGCATTGACTCAGACAACGGGGATTAAGGATGGGGATATTGTCGTATTGGAAATGGAGTTCAGAGACCGTTAGCCTGCCAGCTAAAACCTATCTTAGAGGTACTGGGGGATAGCAGTCTGAGCTGTTGAGCTCTCTCAAATATGACGTTATAACAACGGAATATCTACAGACTGGGATCAACATCTAGTGATATATTCTAGTTTAAACAAGTCCCTATAGATGTTGCCCCTAGCCTATCTAATCATGGGCGGCTATTCTCATTTTCTCTTCTTGGTTCTCGCATCTCTCCTGGCGCTTTCCTATGTTCCCAATGCCTGCTGCCACAAGCCGGGACATCTCGTATACAGTGGCAGTGTAGAAGCTGTCAGCACCTAGACGAAAAGGATGAGCAGGGGTAACCCTCCCCTCAGCTTATACGTCACGTCACAATTGACCAGGTATTAAAGCCAAACCCTCTCTGTCTCAACACCAACCTCTGTCTGTGCCGCTTTGTTTAACCAATTTGGCAAAAACACAATTCTCAACATGGAGTCCTTCACGAAGCTCAAACGACGCGGGACCGACCTGCTGAACTCTCTCCCGCAGAACATGCCCTCGATACCACAAGTGCAGATGCCCTCCATGCCCCGTATCGGCGGCGGCGGTGGCATGAAGGGCACTTGGCAGCACGTATCTCTCCCCGCGCTCCCGCGCTCATCCCACTCGCTCGACGTCATCGCCGGCAACGCCTACATCTTCGGCGGCGAGGTCGAGCCCCGCAAACCCGTCGACAACGACATGCACGTAGTCGTGCTGCCCTGGAGCGGCGCCCCAGCCGACTACTACGCCATCAAGGCGAAGCCGTCGCCCAAGGCGTCTTCGGCCTCAGACGACGACGGCGCCGCCGCCGTCCCGACGACACTCATCACCGAGGAGGACGAGACGGAATCGCAGCTCCGCGACCCGCTGACCGACGTCCCGCTCAGCTCCTCCTCCCCGCCGCTCGCGGCGACGACGTCGGACGTCGGCTCAGAGGCGGAGTCCTCGACATCGGACAAAGGCAAGGCCTCGGAGGCCGCGTCTCTCCCGGCGCCGCGCATCGGGCACGCGACGGCCGTGATCGGGACGCGCATCTTCCTGTTCGGCGGACGGGCCGCGGCCGCGGGGTCGTCGACGCTGGACGAGAAGGGACGGGTCTGGGTCTTCGAGACCAAGACGCACACGTGGACGTACCTCGACCCGCACGCCAGCAGTCCGATCCCGGCGGCGCGCAGCTACCACTCCGCCGTCGCGACGGAGAAGCCGCGCGACTTCTCCATGAAGCCCATGCGCCTCCGCCGCTCGTCGACGTGGAAGGAGTGGGCCGAGGGCGATTCCGCCGAGGTGGGCATCCCGCAGCGGCCCATCGTCGGCACGACGGCTGAGAGGGCGACGGACGACGAGGGCGCTGGCTTCGGCACCTTCATTATCCACGCGGGCTGTCTGGCGGATGGCACACGCACTTCCGACGTCTGGGCATTCGACGTCCACGCACGCACTTGGAAGCAGCTCCCCGATGCCCCTGGTCCCGCACGCGGTGGCGCTGCATTAGCTCTCGCGAAGGGCAGATTGTATCGCTTCGGCGGCTTCGACGGGGAGACGGAGCTCGGCGGGAAGCTCGATGTTTTGCAGCTTATCCTCGACGAATTCGACGACCAGACGATCAGGGGCGAGATCGGCATCTTCGCCAAGGGGACATGGGAGACCATCTATGCGCCGTCGTCTGGGAACGCGGACGCGGTCGCCGTCTCATCCGAGACGGCAGGTCTCACGGCCCCTACGCACGCGGGCACATCCTCGGATCCCTGGCCGTCGCCTCGTAGCGTCGCGAACCTCTCGCTCGTACAAGCCGGTGGCGGTCGGGAGTACCTAGTCCTCTCGATGGGCGAGTCTGCTCCTTCGGCCGAGGGTCACGAAGGCGCGGGTAGTTTCCACTCCGACGTCTGGGCCTACCAGATCCCGCCCAGCGGCGGCACGACGGCCAGCTTCACGGATACCATCCTGCACACTGTGGGTCGGAAGACGGGCGAGGGGCGCTGGACGCAGATATCCCTCGGTCCCTTCGACGCCGACGAGGAGCTCGATGTCCAGGGCCCTGGGCCTCGTGGCTGGTTCGCTGCCGCGCCGCTGGGCGATCTTGAGGAGAATGCTATCTTCGTCGCTGGTGGGCTGGCGGAGGGTGGTGTGCGGTTAGGCGATGGTTGGATTTTCAGGCTTGATTAAAGTTTGGGCAACGTAATCAAGGTGGCTGGCTAGTCTGGGTGGCATGCTGCATGGTTCATTGGTTTTCAGGGGTTATCTTGGTCTTGGATTTTGTTATGATCGAATGTATGCATATTGACTTATTCTCACACGTTCTGGAAACAACAAAGGTACAAAATTATGGTAAGGTTGGCATCGATAGGATGGCCGAGCTACATGTACTTGATTGAACTCACAAGCGGGCAATGCAAATCACAATGTTTTCGTTACGAATCTCAAACGGAAAAATTGTTCAATCGATACAAGTGCTGTTTATGTACAGTGGTTTCCGCAGCCCCGTCTATGACGAAACCTCTTCCCTCTAAAAGTAGTTTGCTTGTCTCGCCAACGACAACATGCACGTACACGGTCACACATTATTTTGTTCTAAATTTCTTTGCTTGACACCGTCATCCTAAATGCTCTAGAGATCGGACCGTGTAGTCTCAGGGCCCCACGGCTTGCTGGTTAGATTCGTCTGGCCTGCGCTGTTCTCGCAGGTCTCGCGGCCGGTCTGAGGGCCGGGTTTGGGAACGTTGGCGGTGCTGCCGGTTGTGGCGCTTTCCCTGAGCCCGGCTAGCAGCTTCTTTGTGGTCTCGGGGGTCAGGTCCTCGTAGTAGTCGTCGTTGATCTGGATCATGGGTGCGTTGACACAGGCGCCTAGACATTCGACCTCGATGAATGTGAACAAGCCATCCTTTGTTGTCTCGCCCTGCTTAATGCCGAGCTCTTCCTTGATCGCCTTGACGATAGCATCACTGCCGCAACCGCCAAGTTGGCAGGGGGTCTATGGGACGGAATGTGTTAGTTATAATCTCTCAACAGCGTTGATAGCAGAGGACAAAGATCAGATCAAAACGTCGGATATGAACGATGCAGTGTTGAGCTTCGGGTGACATTTGCCATTGCTCTGCTTGCAATTGGGAGCTTCTTCGATGACGGAATGCTCTTTGACACAGCTATAGTCGAGAAAGAATTGGATAACGGCGACCCCCGTAATCGAGCCAATCGTCCCAGATAACATGCAATCGTAGCAAACTCGAACTCACCGTAGTGCAGGCCTGGACGTGGAACTTGCCAACGGGTGTGCGGTTGTACATGGTATAGAAAGAAGCGACCTCGTAGACACGAGCAGGGGGCATCTCGAGGAGTCGGGCGACCTCGTTCATGACGGAGATGGAGGTGAAGCCGTGCTGGCGCTGACCTAGGTCTAGCAAGGGCATCACGGCGGCCTTCTTGTACTGGGGCGGGTATCGCTTGAGGATCTCGGCGATGAGTGTCTCATTTTGCGCGTTGAATTTGAACGGGATGTCCGGGTTGTTGTCGGGGGTGTTTCGGTGCTGGAGAGGCAGAGCCGTTAGCGGTTGGCCCAATATAGAATTCTGGTATATATATCTATGCCCATATGTCTGTGTTCGAGCTATCTAACATGGACGAGAGCGGTGTTGGTGGGAAGCGGCAATACTTACCACGGCGAGAGTGTCGCTTCTCCTGGGGCTCGCGGCAGTAAAAGCCCGAATGTGAGGTCGAGGCGCTCGTCTGGCCGTGCGGACTGCGCTTCGGAAGAGTAGCGGGCTAAGTTTGGACGCCATCGTGAGGGTGCGTGGACTGAATTGGCTTCTTGGAGGCGAAGTTCGTCGAGCTCGTAATTGTCTATGATCGTCTCAATTGATGATGGAAGCTGATTCACATCGACGTTGATTGGCTGGACAAATCATTGGTCCACTTTAAAGCTCATTCATACTTGCAGCTGTCAGCGGCCCGCCAGTAAGCTCGTCTTGGTATCTTATTCTCGACTATCACGTATTAAACATGTTGCACAATTAACTTCAATATCATGAGTTCAATTCACATCCGTTATGATATCATTCTGTCCCACGACTAGCCCCACCGCCACTTATTTTGTGTACGTATATACCCAAAATGCAGCACAATAATTACAAGATAATTAATAAAACATAGTTTCCATCCTACCACATAGGATCGAACGGTTATTGTAAGACGTTCTCACTCAACTCATACGCGCAGACGCGAGTAGCGCGACGATCAATGGTTTGAGGCTGCCCCTTGACCATGCAATAGTTCCTCGTTCGATTCTGAACTTTTAAATTTGTTAAATTTTGAGGGGCACAGGCGGCGAATGCATCCGTTACGCATCGTCTTGTCCATCTCCGACCTAGATGCCATCAGTAAGGCTCGATGATTCTCTCTCATATGTCCGGACTTACACGTAGTGTCCCCTCCGTCGACAAGCCATGAGCCCAGAAACCGCCGATGGAAGGCGATGTGCGGGACATGCTGTCATGGGTCAATAGCAGCCAGAACCCAAAGACGGGCTTCGCGAGAATATCCAAGACGGCGTAAGCGATGATCTCGCCATCGACATTGACAATCCGGGCACCGTCAGCGACTCCCCAGACACTAGTATTCGTCAGCCAACCAAAATTCATCCTGAAAAATCATTTGTGTGATCACAATATCGTGATAGAATGGCGAACTTACACAGGGTAGATAGTCCATAGGACCAAAGTAAAGAGCGAGATGGCGCCGAAGAAAATCTTTGTCTTGTTGTCTTTCGCTGACACAGCGTGACGTCCCTTGTAACCCAGCTGATAGATGATGTTGAGGAATGCGACGCATGCAAAGGCGTACCAGCCCCAGCCCTGCGCTTGGTCATGAGAGAACGCGGCGAAGAGGCCCGTTAGGATCATGACTACGTCGGAAAACATGAGCACGAGGATGCTGGCGCCATTAAGACCGGCGAGGAGTGACAGATCGAGGAGTAGTAGTGGCGTGGTCAGAGCCCACTTTTGCCATGTTGGTGGTTAGCTCATTACACCCTTTTACAGTTAAAAGTAAAATGCCTGAGTAAGAGGAAAGCAGATGAGAGCGTACATCGACATATCGTGCCCAGAATACCTGTCTCTTGACGAGCTCTGTGATAACGTGGAGCTTAGATTCTTTCAGGATCGTTGTGTGGTAGTTGACACCGGTTCCAGTTGACATGGCATAGTAGGACAGGAATGCAATGGTCGTGATAAACGCCGTGATAATATGGAACATGCGTTTTTGCTATAAGAGTCAGTACACTGCTTTCTCGAGCCTGATTTATCTGAGCGTCTTTATATATGGATTCTTACCACTGGGACTCGCATTGCCATGGCATAGAATACGAGCGAGGAAACGCCCATAATAACACAAACCACCCTGTTAGTAGTGTTAGTCAGTGCTCTCAATCCGACTCAGACATGATCAATTAACGCACCAGAGAGTCTTGTGTCCAACTTCAGTTGAATACTGCGTATACACCTTGGGGATATCGGGTGTCACGGTCGGGAACGGGAGGGTGGAGGTATGCGTGGGCGTGTGGTGAGTCGTCCGGGCAGGTACGAGGACCTGGTCCAGGATATCTTCTGGGATCATCATCTTGAACGTTTGTTCTGTCGTTGTCCTTTCTCACGGTGATGTTCTCGTCGTGTTATTCCTTGCGGTTTTTCACAATTGTTCTCGGGATTTTTCTGGTCGTAAAATACTTTCCCACACCAGATATTTGGTGAAAATGAGGACTTGGTAGAAGCTGCTGGGCCGGCATAGTGCTATGTATAGGCCACTTCCGATCCCAGCTCTGTCTCGAAAATGGTGTCGTCACTGTCCTATCATCGTATAAGTCGCTCGACCAATCAGAGCCCCGCGACATGTTCGATTTGGACATGGAGCCTCACTCGATCTGACTTTGGGGGTGCAATAACCTTGATGCTGACCCCGGTAAGCTTGCGGGGAAGCATATTCATTACGCGACTTCAATGCGAGTTCTGGTTCCAGGACGCATTCAACATCATTGATGGCCACTCGTGGTAGCCTAAATGTCGTGAACCAAAATTTGGACCGCAGATGCATGTGTTACTCCGGATTGGATAATGTAATCAATCCTGGAGCACTAGGTTTAGGTTCGTTATGAAAGTACAGATGCTGTGAACACTCCCGCTTGAAGCTGTCCCATCCCACGACTTGCTATGTATGGTATCGAATGGCTGGTAGGCACGGCGCCGAAAGTACTACACCGGAATGCCATGCTAAATCGGAAATATCCATTTTAGTCTCGATCATCGGAACTGGGGAACAACTGGGCAGAACTGGGGGGCCCCATCCGACCACGAAGGCCGGGCGGATCTTCAAGGTTTCCGTCATGCGGTCATCAGCCTAGACGCGCATTCACCTTGATCCTTACTTATGCTGTCTTAGGTCCTTAGACACAAGTCCGTTGCAATATTAGCCTGCAGTGACACTTTAATTTTTAGCCAACAAGAGCTTTCACCTATATTCCATAGGTAGTTCCGAGTAGAAAGGGCACAACAAAGGTAACTGCGGGCGATAGCCGTTTCAACTGTATCTTGTGTATGTATTTTGGTGATGATTCGTAGGCCGTACATGATGTTAATTATACTTGTTCCCGCTAGGTAAGCTCCACTTCCTACCCCTCCAGTGGAGCTTCCTACGCAGTTACGTAAGTACCCAACCGTTAAGTGCCCCGCTACAGCACGTACCTTGTAAACACCCGTATGTACATTCACTATTCACCAAGACTGGCATAGCTAAACAACACCAGCAGCACTACGTATGTAGCATACCATTATAATCGACACGACACGCCATACGCTCAATACTCTATCTCGAGAACACATTCCTTTCGGTTTCCCGTGTGCTCGTCAGCATATATCGGTCGCCCAATATGGACCAGTATGCGAGCGTTCTGCTGGCATTCCCGCCGCAGGACGGCCTTGTCGACGACGAGACCTACCACAAGGCCGCCTCCATCCATACACACCGTCTGTCGAAAATGCACAAGGAACGGGCCAAGGACTTAGTAGTCTACGGCGCCTCACTTTTCGACGTATGTGTCCCCCAAACATATGCTTGTTTGCTTTGGTTGTGCGCTTACCACAACACCAGGTCGTCGACCCGACCGTTAATTCGCTATCCTACCTCACCATTCTACATGCCTTGATATTCCCCAGCCCAGCGTCTAGTGTCCCACAAGACTTCATACTAGAGAAGCTTGTCACATTCATGATGAAGTTCGACGGACGGCAATGTCGCTATGCCGGTGCCCTGCTGCTGGAGCTCATGGAGGCCGTTGGAAGCGGCCGATTATTGCCTGTAGGTATTATCACCGCCGCAAAGGTCCTTCCTTCTGTTGAGCTAAAAGATTGGATTAGCCCTCTGTAGCAGTCGAGACTCTTGCTACTGCCATCCTAAAGCTCGATCCGTCCGGGACCATGCTTACCTCGTCACATCTCCTCCTGATAAAGCTAGCATATGACACAGATAACATCCAACCGGCGTTGCCCGTGATCGATAAAGATATCGTATTCTATCCTAGTATGGCGAACCACGAGAATGCCCAGTATCTGTGCGATCTAGAATTATCCCCTCCCTCGTACATTTCAAAAACTACAGGCCTTACCGCAGTCTTGAAGAATTCAGCTGTGCTGGAATATGATTTGGTGTGTGGTATGATGTACAGTGCGAGGAGAGAATGGGAGAAGGCCCGGATCGCCTTCGAACGTGCCGTTACCTTCCCGACTAAGGATGGTGGCTGTAGCAAGATAATGGTGGAGGCCTTCAAGAAATGGATTCTGGTCAGCTTACTTTCGGAAGGCAAGCAATCCATCACACAGCCCTATGCAAGTGCTTGGACGATGAAGTCCCTTGGAATACTGGGCAGACCCTACGTATCCCTCGCGACGGCTTTTGCGACGGATGATGCCCAGCAGCTGAAGCTAGAGGCAAATCATAATGCAAATGTGTGGCGAGACGACGGAAACACAGGCTTGGTACAGGAAGTCATAGCAGCATACCAGAAGTGGCGCGTCCTCTCGCTACAGGACATCTACACCAAGATATCAATCGCCGAGATCCGCCAGCAGACAAAAAGTGCCGAGACGGGCGAGGCCCTCAAAACCAACGAGGATGTGGAGATGCTCATTCAGAACATGATAATAGCAGGGATGTTGAAGGGCGCCATCGAGAAGAACGATGACGGAACGAAATTCCTAAACTTCTTCTCGCCTACCACACATCTATCGGAAAAGGAATTTTCGGAGGAAACCCAGAGCGCCGTGAGTAAGCTGAAAGAGCTAAATGCCATCTTTCACGCGACAAACCATCGCCTGGGAACCAGCAAGGAGTATATCAAATACACCGTCAAAGAGAGCAAGCGCGACAAATCTACCGAGGCTCAGGATCCGACACTCGGCTTCGAGGCTCAGATCGACGACGAGGACCTCATGGGTGGTGTTCCGAATCTCTAGGAGAGCCCTTCTGAGTTCCTCATGAGTAGCCTCCCGAATTTCTAGGAGAGTCAACCCGAGGAGGCATCTGCCGGGGAAACATTTCCCGGCTCGACATTTTCCGGCTCGACAGTTTCTCCGGAGACATCCTCTGAGTGAGGATAGGTCGAGGCGGGCTCCATACCACGTGCCCTCGATCAATTACTCGTTTAGATGGATTTTTGCTTTCTCGTTTACCAAGGGGTGGTCACTATTCCATATAATTACAATTCTCGCCCCCGGACACTCGAGTAACACTGTGCCCTATCACGCTTAATATGAACTGTGTCGCACTCTCAAGAATCAGACGTAACAAGTCAAACTGTGGAAAACACAGACAATCGAGGTGAGGACTGATAGAGCAGAGGTTGCGACTTGCCGTTATTTGCACAGTTGGTAGTTGGTTGTTGGTTCAGATTATGCGCCATGGAAAAAATACCGCGACGGGCGTTTAAAGAAGGACGCACGGGGATTTAGGAACATTGCCAGATGTATCGACATCGGAAGTGGCGAGCGATCGCGGAGAAGGTTCGCAAATCTCGTGGGTTTAATGAATTCTTGTATGTGTAGACGAGCGCCCCGTTGCAGGAGGATAGAGACTACAACAGTAAACAAGAAGTGATACGACCAGAATCATTGTTTTTTCACGTGTGAATCTAGCAAATTGATGTCTTGGCGTATATTCCACCTAGTGGTTCATTAACGATCCTTTGTTCTGTTCTTTGCATTACCATATATACACGCGGCGCAATGATTGCATTGGCATGTCCGTAGTCTCTCTCCTCGTTCTCGTAGCAAGCAAGCAAGCACGCGTACATGTTATAGCAGGTCGTCAGACCTCTGCCAGAGAGCTAATTGTCTGTCTATCTGTCCTCATCCATATTTGACTACCTTGATTTAACCCCTCCGGTATCGACTGCTTTCTTTTCTGTCCGTTATCCCTGTATGGGATTAATTCGCGACCGAATTCCATCTCCCTTTAGTGAGATTCCTTAGGCCCTCTTCCAGGTGCGACGACCACAAGGTCAATCTGATGGCTATCATGAGCTGATGTCAAATTGCTTGATCATTTCGGTTAGCTTCGCGGCTTCAGATTTGAAATCCAGCTGGCTAGCACTCATAACTTGATAACGGACCCTGGAAAGTGGATATTTTGTTAGTAATTTGGAAAGTAGGAGAACGATACGATGCCAAACATAGACTAAATGAGAGGAAGGCAGAGAATTCAAGGGCATGAGACTCACCTTTGGGTCTCGCCGTACGTGTCGTTTTTGGCGCGGCAGCGGAAATTGAGCTTGGAGCAGTTGGCGGCTTCGAAGATGGTGGGGACGCGGTCCTCATCATTCTCCTTTATCTCCATGAGCTCGTCGGCAGACATACCCATGACGACGCGGCCAACATCGTCAAAACACGAGAGCCATAGCTGGCCTGTGTGGTCGTTGACGTTGACGCTCATGATGTAGCGATACTGCGGGCGCGCATGGTTGATGTTGCACTTCTCGCACCGCCATGTTCCGTCGCCCTGGTCGACCACCTTCTTGTTGCATCCCTCGCTGCTGCACGCCGGGTATGCGAAGTTCTCCTGCTTGATATACACGATTGTTGCCTTGAGCGAGAAGTAGTCCGTGTTATCCACGCCTAGGCCCTCCTCCTTGACTTGCGAGATGCATTTTGTCTGATCCTGGCGTCCTGTGGCAGCACCCATGGAAGACATGTTATTGTGCGAATTGAAGCTATCGGTGCGTCCCTGTGAGTCGTACCACCCCTTCAAGCGATGTGCTTCCTCGATATCAGGATCCAAGGCCATGGTGCCGGATGCGAGGAGAGAGAGCGAACGTCCACCAAAGTCAGATACCTTGACGCCTTTGAAAGCCACGACTGACTCTGGCTGTGCGCTAAACGTGGTGGCGGTCTTGCCCCATATAGTGAGCCGCACCGAGAATTGTGAGTCGTCGACGAGTGTAAGTTCACGCTTATCGTAGGGTTTTCCTGTGCTCTTCGCGGTGATCTGTGATACATCGCCAACATCCTTAAGCACACCCACGACATCTACTGTGGCGTCTTTCTCGACGGACTGGAGTTCGGAGATGTTGATAAAATTGAATCGAACCTGGGGTACGCTGGACTGGTCTTCGGCCTTCTCTATTATCGTCTCTCGCTCAAACGCGAGCTCGTAATCGTTGGGAAGATTCGAGAATTGCTTCTTCGCCAGGTTGACTTTGCAACTGCTGATATAGTAAACTTGACCCTCCTGTAACAGCTCATAAAACGCATCGCACTGTTCATTGAAACCCGTCGCCTTAATCTCACCACTTTCGTCAAGGAGGTTGACCGAAAATAATTTGCCCTCACCGGACGCCTTATGCCAGGTCTTGATGTCTGATTTTGATGTGACGCGGGCTTTGATAGTCCACTTGTGTGCGTACGGGGAGATTGATTCGATAGGGTAAATGACAATGTTTCCACGAGTATTAGAAACGGCAGTAGTCCCGCCGCCGCCGCCGCCTGTCGACCCCATACGTGATGACATGGGTTCCTTCTTTACAGGCGCCGAGGACTCCGTCTTGGCGCCATAGAAACCAGAACCACCAATAGCGGCGGCTTCAGGCTGTGCCTTGGCCTCGAAGGGTGCAGGTTCACCGAGTCTGTCGTGATTGCCGAGCTCAGAGGCCACCTCGAGTTCGAGAATAATCAGAACACTGCTAAAGTATTAGTATCCAGCTTCTTGTGAAGGGGACCGTAGCACGAACTTTTTTCCCTTAACGGCATTTGCCTGGTATGATTTCACCCGGACGATGCAGCCTCGAACTAGCTGATTATCGTGAATGACATGGTTGGCCTCTATGGGATGATTAACCAGGGATGTTGCCACACACACACACACGGATGGGTGGAATGGCCTGCTTACGGGTTGCCAGCATACACTGGACATAATTCCTGATATCGCTAAGCACGACTCGATAACGCTCTTGTTGGGCTGGGGCGCCCTGCGCGGCCAGAGGCTTGATCTGAAGACACTGTAGAACGGGCACAGGGAATGTCTGGTCGGCGTTCTCGGGATCGTTGAAAATGGCGCTAGGTTGTCAGGTCAGTCTTCGAATCCAAGCTCGAGCTCCCAACCACAATGTCAGAACGCAAGGAATCAATGGGTGGTGTACGCACTCTAGTGCGCCTTGGGTGATGGCCTGTTGTGCCCCGGCGACCGACATCTTGACTTGACTTTGATCTTATATGTCTTGATAGTAGATCGTGGGTGTGTGTAGCACAAGTCTGATGTGATAGGTGGATAATGAAGAAGGCTTGGTGTTCACTGTACTGGAGAGCTATACTAATACAGAACGCGTCAGGCTGCGAAAAGTCGCGTCTCAGTTGTCTCCTCATTAAAAGTTCCCATTCGGGCGGCGTGTGGAGATGGCTCTAGCGCGGGGTGTTCCAGCAGCTGTCAGCAGGCAGCAGGCAGCAGCAGCGCAGTTAACAGGCTGGTATTGAATCCACTTTTCTTTCTCTATCACCCCTCAAATTAGGGCTCCGATAGGGACTTAGGACGTCATCCCCCGCAGTACCTTAGGTACTACCTGCCAAGGATGCGACTAATTGGGCTTAGCGCAGTCGCCGCTTTTGTTCAGCTTAGGCTACATTGTGAATAAGGATAGGTAAGTATAAATTGTTTTACGTAGAGAGGTCGGGTTTCAAACGTAAAAGTCAACTACTACCTACCTTAGGTACCTAGCCTAAACCTGAACTAGTGCTATGCAGCTGCTACTTATCACCAACATATCACCAACATATCACCAACATACCAACAACACATTGTCCACGGTCAGGAAAGCTCGTTACTCATTCGTCGTTCGTACAATCGTGAAACGTTAAGCACCTAGGTCCTTAGCCTCAGCCCAATTTTACGCCCGCGCGGAGCTCGAGTCCTGGGCCTGACATGCAAATACCAAGGCACCAGCAGGGACGTCAATGATACGCTAATTGAGATATAGCATGGCTGGTGTAGAGGATGTATATAAGATGGGGGATAGATAAAATCTAGACTCCCTGGATTTTATGCCATGATCATAGCTACATACAGAAATAACTACGGCGAAGTTATCCGCCGTATGGGAGAAGTTCGAATTAATTCGCGCGGGTGGGTAATCCCAGCGTAGTGCGTCTTCTCCCTCAGGGTATGATATGTTGGCTGAGCGCCAGTGGTTTGTATATGGTACTCACGATTGCTTTTGTTGTTGTCAAAGTGGCAACATGTTTTTCAATCACAAGAATTATGAAGCTTCTTTTGTTGTGTTAGCAAGAGCTATGCATGGAGCTAAGCCGAGAATGTGTATATAGCGGAACACTACAATTTGTTATACTTGGTCTCTATTTTCTCCTGAGATAGCGCGCTCTCATTGTGATCCGCTTTTCTATACGACTCTAGGTGGAAGGAAGAAGGCTATGAATGCCAAATTGCCAAATACTGCGCGAAATGGTTAAAGAAGCCGTCAAATCCCGGCGCACAACATACTAAGCAAATCAATAATGTAAGAAAGATGAGTTCGACGTTGGATGAGAGACCTACAAAGTCAGTCCCTATTGACCCTAGTTCACAAGCCCCTGTCATAACCACACTCCATTCTCCTAGTCATCATTTTGGCCATGGGCTGAGAAAGGTGCTAAGCGCCCTGCAATTTGTTTCCATGACTCGGTGCCGTCAACCAGATTCCTCACTGCCTGCAAAACTTCATCCTCGGAACCCCGGACCTGTGATGTAGTGTCTCGTTCTCTCAGGGTGATAGATCCATTCGCCACCGTGTCGAAGTCCACCGTGATACCGAGCGGTGTGCCGAGTTCATCGTTTCTTGCGTACCTCTTGCCGATCGAGGCACCGGAAGAATCGACATTATTCGCTATACCGAACGCACGGAGGCGAGAAGATAGTTTGCGCGTGATGGGTATGAACTGAGCTTGTGCTGAGATTGGCACAATGAGAACCTTGGTTGGCGCGACGGCAAGAGGCAGTGATAGAACCTAAAAGGCATCACTTAGTTGCTATCACATGAAAGGGAGGGAGGGGGGGGGGGGGGTTTCAACTCACAGCTCTTGCAACGTCCTGTGGCCTATGCCAGTATACTTGCTCAAGTAAACAATATAATATACGGCCGATACCAAAAGAAGGCTCAATGACATTGGGGGTATATTCCCGAACAGTCTGAAGCCGGGTCGCCTTTTGAATTGTCAGGAGGTCTCGTGAAAGCTCTACGGATGAGCCGCCATCTGCTAGAGGGGTAGCGGTGTCAACGGTCACGGACCCCGTTGCGTTCAGCTGTGCAGCCAACTTTTCAAGAAGGGGCTGGTCTAAGGCCTCCACACTCGCCTGCACAGCCTTAGCATCCCGCTTGAATCTAGGACCCAAGAGTTTCTTGTCCAAAGAAGCCTGCCAATACTCCACCTTGAACGGACCTGTGCGAAGAGTTTCCTTGACCACTAGTGGGGTTCCCGTAAACTTGGAATGCACGGTCAGATCATATGCGCTTCGATCAGCGCACCCAACACATTCAATCCACCCGTAACTGGTGAGAAGCTCTGCATCCCAGCAATCGCAGGCGTAGTGTGCCATCTCATTGTCAAGATGCTGCCTAAATCGTATTTTCGAAGGGTCCACGCCGATCTTAAGGAGGAAGAGCATTATCCTTCCAAGGAAGTATCCGAGAGTTTCATTGTTAATAGTTCCAGACTTGACTGCATTTTTTATCGACACGTTTCGAGGCGTAGTCTGACCAGCTAGCTGGGTTCTTTTGTCGAGGAGGGGTAACTCAAGCTGGGCGACCTCGTCGAAACGTTCATGCTCCTTCTTTTCGGGGTCGACATAATGCTCTATCTCAGCCATCAGAAATTCTCTAACTCGAAGGAGGCCAGCTCTCGGTGATATTTCGTTTCGGTAGGATTTTCCGATGCTTGCAGAAGCAAAAGGCATTGCGCCTTGGTTGAAATCGAGGAGTTTTCGAAAATTCAAGAACTGGCCTTGGGCCGTCTCGGGACGCAAGTACACGGGAGCGGCTGCACTAGGCCCCACGGTGGACTTGAACATGAGGTTGAATGGCATCGGGGGCAGGACCTCACCGTTGCCGTCTGGGTTCCGGATGTCGTATTTTACAATCAGGTCACCGAGCTCAGGGCCATCGTAGTTATCGATCTGCAGAATAGACAGTGTTAGAGTCAGACGCGTGGTGTGAAAGGGGGCAAAACAGGGTCCGGAATGGTGAAGAAGCAGCAGCAGCGACCTTAGCCAAAATGCTCTGGTATTCGGCAGCCGTTGCTTCGTCTAGCTTCGGGCTATTCTTGGAGGGGCCATTGACGCCTCGGGTCAACCGAGACGCCAGCACGTTTTCGACAAGGTGATCGGCTCGGAGGTATTCGCCTCGTGCCGGGTCCTTGCACATCCAATCTGCAAATTTGTCGACATGGCCGCTCGTCTTTAGAACGGGCTCGGGGGTGATAACAGTACAGTCTAATTCTAGCATGTTTTCTTCGAGAACGAAGTGCTTCCGCCACAGGTCGACGATGTTAGCCTGCAAGGCACAGCCAGGCGGGCCATAATCGTAGAGACCACGGTTGTCTCCTTGGAAGTTGGGCGCAACCCGGTATATTTCAAACGACTCAGTAAAAAAGAAGCGACGTTTCGTAACCGACTCGAAGAGAGTACGATCAAAGGGATCGCCTTTCAACGTAGTCATGGGAGCCATGGTAGACGACGGCAATCTACCGTTGTGTCGCGATGATTTGCGATTACACTCGACGAAAGAAGCCGGACGAGAATGAGGCTCGGGCAGGAACCTTGTTAGTGCAGGTCCTAGTTTATTTTGTTACCTATTGAAAGATATTATTTGCCTGATGATTCCGATATGTTTATAAAGCACGACAGGCTGTGCAATAAATCGAGCTTTCTGATGATGATAAGGACAACAACAACAACAACAACAACGCTCGAACCTTAATGAAAAAGCTCAAGCCTACAGGTAGTATCATAGGTGACCACAACAACGAACCGAATTCGGTGGCCACTACGCAAACCGGCATATTAACGATGAGTCACTCCACGAACAAGGCAGCTAATGTCAGACATAGGCGTAAAGACGCAGAACGCTCGAATCTAGAAAGCCATGCCGTATTTAGCGACACCGACAACGGTATCCCTCGGCCCACGCTTATTTCCAAGGGGAAAATTGCATCTCCTAGGCGGCCGCCTTGGATGCACCGTACGGGTTGTTGATGTTGAAGTCCGCCATGGATATTCAAATCCGTTGTAACAAAAATGGTTAATTTTATTGCAGTGCGTTTACGGTAAGGCGGAGTGACGTATATCAAAAGTTATGCAACATGATATATTTGAGTTGTGCAAAAGCGGGTCTGGCTCGGATTAAAAGCGGCATGCCTCAGGCGAAGCTCCCAATGTCGATTCAGCATGGTAAAACCAATCTCAGAGGTACCTACTGTAAGTTGCTACACCTGCAAGCTGTACCAAGAGGTGGGCTGTCGCCGGTGAAACGGCATCAAGGATCCTTCAATGGTGTAAACAGCTTCATATTAGCTTACGTCGCCTGTTGACCCTGTATCTATCTATCCGTCTCTGCAATTCAGCATTTCCAACCCCTCATATTCCGTGCTATATCTTGTATCTTCTTAAGCACGCGCGTTAATTGTGACGTATCCTCGTAACGATAATCGCAAAACACAATTACTAGCTGTCCCTTAACAGCATCAGCTATGGCAGACCAAGAAATGGCGACAAGAGCTCCTGAAAGCGATGCGCACGAATCTCCCGCGCCGGCCGAGTCGCCGGATGAGTCTGGCCCTGTCATGAGCGAGCATTGCACTACCGACCGGCCTACGCGTACGTGGATACGCTTGATCTGTCATATATATCCTAATTGACTAACCTACGATGTAGCGAGTGGTGAAACCCCTAAGGGCGAAACCAGAAAGCTCGGTGGGATCGATGTACTATCCAGTTCAGCCCGCGATTTAATGGCAATGATATACTAATACCGCTGCAGGTATACTTAACGAAGCCAGAGTCCTATCCTTCGAACCCATCGAAGCTTCTGCTACTCCTGACTGGCGGCACCGGCCTTAAATCAACGAATAACCAGATTCAAGCCGACAGGTTCGCAAGCGAAGGCTACGTGGTAGTCATGCCAGACCTATTCGATGGCGACCCAGCACCCAACTCGTCGGCCCTTCCTGAGTCTGAGACGCAAGCCACGTCACTCCTCGAAACATTCAAGCTAAAAGCTGCCGAGACGGCCAAGTCATTCCTCCTTGACATGTGGATGGCACGACATACCGAGGAGAAGATTCTCCCTATACTGGAAAAGGTGATCCACGCATGCGAGGGAGAGTTCGCAGATGCGGTGGGGAATGGTGGCGGCATCTATGCCGTGGGATACTGCATTGGTGGTCGATATGTGCTATTACTGGCCAGCGAGCGAACCGCCGGTCAGACAAGCTGGACCGGAGCACAGAAACAGCCAGACGAAGAA
Organism: Xylaria sp. 218_066; assembly: GCA_019843955.1. Lineage (NCBI taxonomy): Eukaryota > Fungi > Ascomycota > Sordariomycetes > Xylariales > Xylariaceae > Xylaria > Xylaria sp. 218_066. The sequence goes on along the minus strand of JADKYC010000047.1, from coordinate 215,448 downwards.
GCCGGCGAGAGCCAGGGTCCCCCGAAGAAGGGTCCGTTCATCAAGGCTGGTGCTCTAGCACATGCCACTCTCGTTTCGCCGGATGATTTCGGAAGCTTGAAGGTTCCTGTGAGTTTGGTTTGCGTCGAGAGTGACCCAGTGTTTCCCGACGAGGTTCGCATAGCCGGCGAAGATGCGATGTCGAAGAGCAACCTAGAACATGAAGTTCAGGTTTATCCAGGTGTACCACACGGTGAGCTGAACTGATCTGGTAAATGCGGTAAACCTACTAACAAGAACCAGGTTTCGCAGTTGTTGGCGATTATGCCGACTCTAACATCAAGGAGGCACAGTCCACAGCGTATGAGCAAATGTTGAAATGGTTAAATGAGCACTAAGGAGTCAAACTTGGGATTTAGGACTTGGCTTTGGCGTTGGCGGATTGCGTGCTTATTCGAAGATGATGAAAACAGACGTGGTTAATTGCGCACCAGAGTAGAGACTAAGTCGGCAAGACTTCTAACTGGAATAAATCTTATCATATACCATTATAAATGACTCTGGAATATTCCCACTCCCTATTTATGGAATGGTACAGATAATCTTACCCGTCGTTACGTTCTTCTCCATCAACTCATGTGCCTTGATGATATCGTCCATGGCGAACACAGAGTCAATCCTGACCTTGAGCTTCCCGCTCTCGAAATCCGGTATATACTCAGCCAGCCGATCCTTCAACCTACCCTGGTACTCCGGGTCGCGGCTGCGCAGCGTAGATCCCTCGACGCGGATACGCTTGAACAGCAACATACCAATATCAACCCCCTCAAGCTTCGAGCCACCCATCAGACCAAGCATGACCCAGCGCGCATCCCTGGCCGCGGCGACCATGTTCTTCTGGAAGTAGCTCGCGCCGACAAAGTCAACGATGAGATCGACGCCCTTGCCGCCCGTCACCTCCTGGATCCCCTTAGCCCAGTCCTCAGTCTTGTAATTAAACGCCTTCGTAGCGCCGAGCTCAGTCTCAATAAAGCGACACTTCTCATCCGTGCCGGCAGTGGCATACACAGCAGACGCGCCGGAGTCGAGAGAGAGTTGGATCCCGGCAATACTCACGCCGCTGGCGCCCGCGTGCCAGAGCACAGACTTCCCCTTGGCGAAATCGCCCACGAAATGCAGCGCCTGCGTCGCCGTCATGAAGGTCTCGGGGATCCCCGCCGCCGTCTCCCACGAGAGGAAATCGGGCTTGCGCAAGAGCATCCGCGCGTCCACGGCGATGTATTCCGCGTAAGCACCGCCGTAGGCCAGGCCGAAGACGGCGTCGCCTTCTTGCAGCTTCTCGTCCTTGGTGGATGTGGAGGCGGAAGGGAGAGGGGGCCCGAAACTCTCGATCACCCCGCTGAACTCGACGCCGAGCGTCGACGGCGCCTGTGGAGGGAGAGGATATAGCCCCTCGCGCTGCAGGAGGTCCATGCGGTTTAGCCCGAAGGCTTTCACGCGCACGAGGACCTCGCCTTCCTTGGGCGTCGGCTTTGGGGTTGCGTCGTTGATGAAGAGGGAGCTTGCTGGCCCTTTGCCGTTTTTGACCTCTGCATCGTGGGTTCGTTAGTGAGATTGGACTACGTAAGATTGGAATTGTATAGGATCTTGTGAGTGGAAATTGTGGAAGTGTGAGTGGTAGAGTTGTTTTGATTGTGTCTTGGCGAGGTAGAGAGATGGGATAAGTGAGAATGAGGTCATCGTGAGTGAGAGCGAAGCGGGGTTCACCGTACCGACTGCTTTCATAGTGGCACCCATCTTTGAGAATATCAATTGGGCAATGTCCTTCTACTTTGGTAATCTGAGCGTGACTCTAAAGGGTATGAATAGCTGTGAAATTGGTAGGATTGGTCGAGAAAATACGAGTTATGGCTATTCGTTTTCCGTGTCGTCTATTAAATTCGTAGTTTACGAGTCGGTGACATCACCTTTTATTTATACTAGATCTAACTACCTACCGATTTACCGAGGCATATTAAATCTCATAATGGGCATTTAAATCCCCGAGCTGTCCATTTGTTTCGAGCAACAATTTCTAAGGAACTTCATTAGTAAGACTTCGTAGCGCCTCGATGGATGAGTAAGGTGCGCCTCCGGAGTTTCGCAATCGCAATCGCATGCGCTAATCTAGTAAAGTCTCCGAATCCCGGGTCGCAGGCGGCACAAACTCGACGCTCTCCATAGGTAGCGCCGGCATCGAATATGCCCTAGTACATTTGATATTATGGGGGTTCTGGTAATTATTAAGCTCCAAGATTATATCAATTATGAAAAATGCAAATCACACTATCTACTACCACTGACTGATTACGTATTCTGGCCAAGTGGCGTGGCATTGTTATACCTATCAACGAGCCAAATCTGAGCGTACATTGTTACCATTTTACGTCCTTGTGATTCGATATGTATTCATGCTTTTTCTAAAAGAAAATTAAAAAAAACCAACACATAATTGTTAGCTGACTTTATTTAGTTGCGCAGATCAGATTACGTCTAATAATACACTACACCGGTAAAAATAACAGAAGGCCCAAAAAGAATGATCACGACGTCTCTATACCTAATATGAAAGTATATAGATAAATGTGAAAGAAACCCATATGATCATAATCCATAAAACTAGGTTATCGGCATTCTATCCTAATCCTTCGCATTACTAGAAATTCTAGGGGTTGGTACGGGTTTCGCTGGGGCTTCTGATGTGACTATAGTCCGAAGACCTCGTTGAAGCGGGTTTCCAGGGAATCATCCAATAGAGCAAGCTCGGCAAGGGCATCTGCACCCATGCCTTCGAATTCGATGGAATTGTTTAGATCGTATTCGTTAGTCATCGAGACCGTAGTTGAAGTATTCGGCTCATAAGACGTAGTTGAAAAGGCACTATCATCAAATACTAATGATGGTGTATCGGATAAAGGGAAGGAGAAATCTCCTGTTTCTCGAAAACCTTGAATGAGCTCCATGCATGCCCGGATTGTTGATGTATTCTGTTCAGTCTCGCGGCGATCTTCAAGACGATTCTGTAGATAAGATTGGAACTGAGATAATGAGTCAATCCCAAGATAGGGGCTCGGTCTTGTGTTTAAGATAGGGGTTATTTCTTCGTAGTCTGGAAACTAGAAGTCAGTGAACCGATATCAAATATCAAACGATAGGAAGTCGACCTACATGACGAGGGAGGATCCACTGTTGGATCAAGCCGAAAAATAATTCGGTAGATATCATTCCACTTTTCTTCGTCTGAGCAGCGGCGCGATTTTTTCTTTAACTTAATTACCTGCTCTGCGTCAATTCTCTCAATTCCCAATCCGGTATTGGTATGAACAGTGCACGATTTCGTGTTCCGCTGATGCTGGCGAAGATCCGAATTGTTTTTGAACTCAACGAGGCAACGCGGGCATTGGTAACTGGGAGAAGTGTGCTTGCGATATAGGTGTTCCCTGATATAAATTAGTCACATATCACACTGTAGTGTTTTCGGACAACATACTTGAGTCGGTGGATTGTCCATCCTGGACCAGGCCCAAGGCAGCATTTCCAATCTTTCGTTGTCAAGTACTTGTCCCCCAGCTTCTTGGAAAATGGGCATGCAAACATTCTAGGCCTAGAAACAGCTGTGGGAGGACTTGTAACTTGAAGGATATTTAATGTATCGTTGGGTGAAGAAGGGTCAGTTGGAGATGGATTCTGTCTCCAGTTCCTTGGAAGAGTGTCCTCTTGTTTTCGATACTTGGTTTTACGGTGGCAATCTTCTTCATCAGGGTCGCTTATGCTACTGAAGAGTCTTCTTCGACTAGGCTGCGTCTCCACAGAGTGGGATGGTAAAAGATAAGTCTCTTCTAACATGTTGGGGGTAAATGTGTTGTCGTTGGGTTCTGGCGCGGATGGATTCGTGCCGGCTTCATAAAGTTGCTGGCTAATAAAATCGTCAAGCCATTGGCTCGAAGACGGGGGTTCTGGACCCAGCGCCATTGATTGGTTTCTATGTGAGTGGGTTCGTAGAGCCGTATTTCTTGAACTTGCCATGTAGGTCAAGATCATTCGGGGAGTGGTCCTTGATTTGATAGACGTCGATAAATCGGCAATATCAGAGTGGTTGTTGCTTTCACAGTGAGTAGTTTTCATTAGTAATGGTGGCTTCCGTGGCCGAGGTATGGCGAACGTGTACGCTGGCGTGTCCATGCACCGCTGGTATAGCTGCCGAAGGACTTTAACAAGATGTTCACTTGAAAGTCTACTCTCCTTATTCACATCGAGTAGATAGCGGCGGATGAGGTGCAAGAGATCTGCGAGATAAGGGCTGACATTTGGATCGCAGGAAAGGCTTTCGATGCACTATAATAGTTTTAAGTTACAGCATTGATATAAACGGAGGAGGAAGATAGACGAACCTGCGAAACCGATCGTTTGAGTAAGGCGACGGGAACATGATCGGGAGTAGAATCTACTATATCAAAGAAAGTATCGTTGTTGATATTGTTCTGCCCATTGAGTCGATTTGGTATCTGTCGCAGGGCTCTCAAGTGTACCAGCCCATCCCACCCCCATAAAAGCCATACTACAGTCTCAAGAAGAACGCATCCTAGAGACCAGATATCGGCAGAACTGTCTACTGCATACTCGGTTAGTAATCTTCACATTCATGTAATCTGGAAGTGTCCCGGAAGTAGAAAAGCTTCGAGGCCAAACTCTAGCTGGAGAGATTTTCTTCGAGACTTTTCAACGAAATCGAGCTGAAGTGGATGCTGAGAATACTTACTGCGGCCTTCCATCTGATGTTCAGGGGATTGATATGTGGGCGTAAATCCTTTTGGAACGTCGCCTCCGCGAGCAGCAACGAGGAAGCTACAGGAGACGCCAAAGTCTCCAAGCTTCCAGACATGGCGAATACCTTGTCGGTCGCCCTCAAAAAGGAGGATGTTTTCCGGCTTTATGTCCCCATGATACCCACGTATTTCGATGGACGCACCTTGGCGGCCGCAATAGTACTCTTTCTCCTTTATCCGGCGGTGTCGGTGGTGAACCTCATACAAAGCAGCTGCTATCCCGAGAGATTGTTTGGCAACCCAGGTTAACACTTCAGTGTTGATTGTAGGTTGTGGATGCTCCTTCCAAAAGGAGCGTAGACTGCCACCCCTGGCCCAAGGAAAAAGCAGGTAGAAGGACCCGTCATGCCGGAACGCGGCCAAGAGCCTGATAATGTGATCGTGAGGGTAGACGGCAAAGGCATGTAGCGCTCTTGCCTCTCGTTTGAAGTCTTCGATCCTCCTTGAATGAAGCTTCTTCAATGCAAATATGTTTTTCTGGGTTTTCTAGCAGGAATTATTAGCGCCTCTAACGGATAACAGGTAAGGTGCAAGATAAATTTCCAAGAATGGTAAAACAACGAATACCTCGCTAATAAAGAACGAGTGTATGACTTACAGTGTCGTGAAAGTCATGATGCGCCGGATGGATCCAAATCTTCGAAATACAAGCGAAACCAAATAACTTTGTTGAGGCTTTATCTCCCCAAGTTAAGTACTTAAGGGGAAGAATGACAGTTGCGTCAAAATCATATAGAGAGATATCTCCACGGGATTCTGCGAAGAATGGGAAAGCTCGTGTTGCGGCGTATTCATGGAGAATTGAACAGGAAGGGCAAGCCTTGAGATCGGACATATATTTTTGATTGAAAACTTTTGATTGGGACAGAAGGCGACCCTCGAATGAATGGGAAAACAGGGAGATCCATTTATTAAATGTAAGCTCTGTAAATAGAAGAATGGTGAAGTCGGAAATGATGTACTGAGAGGAACGAGCATTTCGCAAGAGGGAGAAATCCAAGCTGTATCCCTTTGCAAAAACGAAAAAAGATCGAAAGAAACCCCCAACACCCAGAATAATGAAAGAATATGTGCGTTTGTCAGAGCTCACCGCGAATGGTGACTGCACATGGCTCGAGCCAGGGTTTGGTGTTAAGCAACCCTGGACTCTGGACTTCTTCCACTTAGCCATACGAAAAAGGGGGGAAAGCCTCGGGGCGGTCGCCCCATTGGCAGTGTTGGTAATGGTCATCGTGAGTGCGTAAGTATCGTTTTCCAGGCTCGCTGACGTGGACACACTTGTCGTCAGACATGATGATATGGGATAGGGAAGGCGGGGAGGCCGAATGCGTGTGATGTAAAAGTTTGGTTGAGGAAGAGTAAGACCAAAACGGTGCCTTCGCAAGAAGTCAATCACTTAGTTATATTTTGTCGTTTTGCGCAGCTGCGCGTTTCATGGAGCCTGCGAATTGACAGCGGCATTTGATAGGTGGAGAGGGGTTGTAGTTGAAACGGGTACAACATGCAGCTCTCTTCGCCTTGTTACTGGGCCCGCGAACCATTTCCATCTTGTGACAGACTAAAAAGTTGTGCTCGTCTCAGACAATGAATTAATTAGCCCGAATACTAGTCTTGTAAGTGACCGATTTTTGAGATGATATGGATGCAGTAAGTTACAATATTGATTATTTTGGTAATTAACAACAAACTTAGAATTCCTTCAAAAGAAGTTCGATCTGTTAATCAACCAGATATCCGTAGCCATGCCACGCCTAATCCGCCTTCGGATAGTTCATCTTGGCTCGAGGGATTTAGCACACCTGATCGCCACCAATCATTCACAAGCTAGGTCCCCAAAAGGCCTCTCCTGCTCGTCTAGCTGTGTGCTTTACCTTTTAGTTTATCAGCCTATACATTTAAACACAAGAAACACCTTTACTTATAGTAGTAAGATTGCTCCAAGGCGCTGCAGCTGGGCTTGAATCCTCGCCATCGCGTCGACATTTCCTGCCGCCGGTACCACCACTGCAATCGTCCCCCAGCTCTCAAAATATTCTTGTTTATTTTCCTTTAGAGATGCTTTGATCAACATTTTAACCCGGCTCCTGCTAGAATCCGAGAGTTGTATACACTGGTATAGATATGATATCGTAGAGCACAGATGGAGTTAGAACATACATGACGGCCGTATACTTGTCTAGACTTTGCCTGGCCGGTTAACTGCGATCACAGGACGAAGTGTCTTCAATGAGATGCAACATCATGCCAAGCTTGGAAATCCACGGCTTATATCAGACGCGCATACAATTTCGATACTTGGTCTTTCGGCTGCAGGGCAGATTCCCCGCTCTGGCTGCCATATCCCCGATAATTCTGCCTCGCCGCTAAGCCACTCTGAAGACATGGATACGGATCTTACACAATTGAAACTCCTCTTAAAGAAAGTCTTATTCCCCAAATTCCAATTTTCTTTTCACGATCCCCCCTACGACTTCTAAAGCATCCGAATACTTCTTGGCTGAACTTATTTGCGAAGCATTTACGTTGCCCACATCAGTCTGGTGGGGGTATCATGTAAATTGTTCCGTCGACTTCTTTTAACGAATACCAATAAGGAAACGTGGCAACGGAGCGCGTTGTATCGTGCTAAGGACGGTACATTAAAGGGAATGAATACCCATGTCTGATCAATTCTCTCATCCAGCAGCAGAGGCGGTCTTCACACGTGCCAGAGATTCGTTCCTACACTCCCTAGCACCTACCGAACAGGAGCAGTTCCACTCGTGTTCGACTGTAAATGAGTTGCTAGATGGCCTTCGGTCATTGTCGCAGTTCAGAAAACATATACCTCGGCTGCAGCCATGCTTTCAAAAGATTAATTCATTCGGCGAGAAACTGTCTCCCTACTTCAAAATCATTGAAATATTCTTCGCGGCCCGCCCGGAATGGGCGAATATTGCCCTTGGATCCCTGCGATTGGTCTTACAAGTCTGTAAACTTTTGATTACGTGCTCGTTGGCTATCTTGTTCTAATACATGGGCTGTTTAGCTTGCCAGCCACTTTACCACCTTCTTCGAGAAGCTTTGTGAGACAATCGAGAAACTCAGCGCTAGGCTACCACGATATGGAGAACTATACGATGCGCTTTCGATAAGGGCTGGCTCTGCCAACCCATATTTGAAAGATTCCTTGCAGAAGCTTTACGTGGATCTCTTTCAGTTCTTCGAGGCCGTCGCACGTGTATTTTCGAACAAATACGGAAGTATATAGTCCCTTAGCGATCTCAAGGTTTCCCAGCAACACTGACGGTTTTTATAGAGATTAAGCGAACACCCCTAGTTGTGGCCGATCTTATGTGGAAGCCTTTCGATATCAGATTTCAAGCTGTGCTTGAAAGTATAGGCTTCCATCAGGAAATCGTTCAGAAAGAATTAGAGATATCCAGTCAGAGTTCAATGAATGCAGAGCTGAAGATAATGTCATCGAGTATTGCTGAATTGAAAGAACAACTCGGTGAAAGCCTAGAACGTATTCGGGGTTCATATGACGATAAAGCTAGAGGTACGTTGTCCTTTGCATAGCATTACTTTTGTCACTCAGCTTTTTCTTAGCCTTATTCTTGAATTCCGTAATGCGGTGGATTTCACCACCAGACTACAAAGACCGGCTGGAGCAAGCGCAACAAGAACGAACTGAGGAGACAACGGACTATATATTTAAGCATATGGCATTTGAGCGGTGGAAAAACGTTGTCCTCGAGGGCGGGAACGAAGTTTCATCAGAAGCGTCTAACGATAAATCTCGGCAAATTCTCTGGATATCTGGTACTAGGCCGTCCGCATTCCGAAAAAATTGTTAGGACAAAACTGACCTTCATAGGTAACCCCGGTTCTGGGAAAACGGTGCTTGCATCGTCCGTCATCCTTGAACTAGAAAAGAGTCTCACAAGAGGTCACGAATTCCCAGCTGTAGTTTGTTACTACTTTTTCACACAAGCGGTCAACAGTCACGAAGCAACCTCGGACGCCGTTAGGGCACTAGCAGCCCAGATCTTCACTCGTTTCCATCGCCTAGAGAAAATACATAACGTATTTGCAATAGTGGCACAGGATATCGCTACAAATACCAAAGCGTCTGTTGAGGAGTTGACTGAAGCCATCGCGCAATGCGTTCCACACCTCCCCAATCTTTACTTCATACTTGACGGCATTGACGAGTGTAACGATCCCGATATATTCCTTGGGAAGCTTCGCCATTGGTGCAGCGTATCTTCGCTGGGGGTAGCTATCTTCAGCCGGCCAGATGTTGCTTCGCTTCGCAAAGCTCTGCCTCGAGTTACAAGAATAGAACTGACCCGGAATGTTGTCCACGACGCTCTGACTGTGTTTGTGAAGGGAGCCATTCGCGAGCTTTCAGAAGATGGACTACTGCCAGAAATGCGTGACAATAACATAATCACGCGCCATCTTGTCCAACGCGCGGAGGGAATGTTTCTATGGGTACGACTGATGGTGAATTACCTGAAAAGCCCAGCTATGACAAAGTCACAGCGAATGGAACTTATCATGGAACAGAATTCACCAGGTTTGGATCGTTTAGATGAAATGTATCGCCGCATATACACACGCATCGAGTCCATGGACGCGCACAGCAAGAATCTAGCACATCGAGCGCTGCTTTGGGTTGCCAATTCATCGCTTTCTTCGCTTGAGTTGCTGGAAGTGCTGTACCCCGGTGGTTGGGATATGGACGCCCAAGGAAGAACAGAAAACTTTGACCATGCTATCATTGTAAGTTGCTGTGGGCTTCTTGAGAAGGGCTATAATGGAATATTCCGGTACATTCATTTGAGTGCGCTACAATTTGCGCGAGATGGCTCGACAAACCAAGGTGGGCTATCACCACTCGTTCCGGATGCTTCAATCGCGAGCGCCACGATGGCACTAGTTTGCCTTTCCTACCTCACAAAAAAAATTCCGGAGGGGCCGCTATCCGGTCAATTGGCTGTTTCGGCCAACCCACGTGTGCTAAGTGAACGGCACCCATTCCTCAAATTTGCCACTTTTAGCTGGATACGACTCCTTATCAGTACAATGTGGAAGCCACCAATGTCCGAAGATGTGTCTCAAAAGGCTGCCGATTACCTGGCATCACAACTGAAGCTGATGACTTGGATAGAATCCATATATACTTTCGGGAATGGATTGAATGCGGAATTTCACATGCTCAGGGTCGCAATTAGTGACCTGGAGCGGAATTCTATGAATCAGGGGTCAACATTTCTCATTCAAACACTGGGAGAATTCCTGGATGACATCCTTCTGATGTCAAAGGAATGGGACAATTCACTGTACAAGAACCCAGCCGAAATCTGGGGTGATATCACGATGTTTACAGCGAGTCGATTTTTCAGGTCCACTAAGGCAGGGCAACGCGAATCTTTAGCCCCAAGATTGGAGCGCGAAGTTCATGATGGAGTATGCGATGTTACAGAACCAACATTTTCTGTTGCTATGAGTTCGTCCGATGGGCTTCAGTTAGCTATTCTTAGCATCTTTCCAGCTAAGTAAGCATATGTTGAGTGTGAAAGAATGCGCTTGACTAACAATCTTAGAGCATTTACCGACGGATGGAGGCAGCAGGGGGACATCCCTTACAATCATCGTTCTTACCGTTGGACCCGAGGAAACTCAATATTGCCCAGTTTTCCAAAGACCGCGGATGAGATCATGCATGCCTGCTCCGGCTGGCTTGCTACTTATGAAATTTGCGATGTCGGCAAGGAAATATCTCAAAGCCGTCATCTCGTGTCCATACCCCTATCTCCGGATGATATCAAGGTGTGCCTGTGTCAAAGACTTCGATTTTCCCCAATAGGCCACTGGAAGTGTAGCTTCCCTATCACCATAGCTCCGAGCTTGAATATGTTCACCGTCTTGAATAGGATAATTTATATTGATGTGGACGATGCCAGCAATTTTCGAATATCAGCAATCCCACTCGATTCACTGAAATACCACACAGCTCAGTGGTCCGTTTATCAACCGTTCGGTAATAAGATGTACGCCTACCAAATAATATGGAGCCCCGACAGCTGTTACCTAGCTTTTATCGACGAAAGTTATCGCATCCAAAATATCGCAATTTTCTCAGTGAAGAAGGAAGCTGCCTCATCTGAACCGCGCTTAGTAAACCACTATTCGACAGAAACCGCAATACAAGCGATTTCTAATACTAATTTCCACCCAGCAAAAGAGATTTTCATGTTTGTGGAGACGAGTATCATATACATTTGGAGGTTTTCTGCTGGTGAGTGTAGAGTTCTAGCAGAGCTTGGTTCTTCGTACTTAGCTAATCGTCATGCAAGCATACGCGGAACCTATAAAACACTTCGAGATTAGCCGTCTAACAACGGTTGATAGCTTTCGCATGCCATGCTCAACAGTCACCTTCAGTCATTGTGGTGCCTTCATTGCTATCACTTACCCAGGTCGCATGTGGCCAGAACTGATTCCGCTTCCCGACTGGTCCAGAGCGGACCGCAAACGGAGATTTTCAGATGAAATTTCTTCAGAGTGCAGTCCTGAGGAACAAAAGAAAAGAATCATCGGAGATGATAAAGGCTGCCTGCAGGTTGTGTCGCTATTGTCAGGGGTTCCAGGTCCTATGATTACAAACTCCGCAATCATTCTCAGCGACGATACGTCTAGCGCTAGAAGTACTATTCTACGTACTGCGACTGGGCCCGGAAGTGTGTCCATCTGTCAGTCGGACAGCACTGGGTCTCAAGTGATACCAGTAGTCAGCCTGCCAAATTACATACCAAGAGAGATCTCGGCAACGCTTACTCTACCGACGAAATTCAATGAGGATCATAAGAGTTTCTTAACCCTGGCCATCGCCCAAGCTCCTGAAAGCACTTACGCTAGTGACGAAGCGCCATCATCGACGCACTTGCCAATGGTGATACGTAAGGATATTCGCGCATTGCATGCTAGGGACATGCCGTCCTCAATGGGAAGGCTGAATGACCATGCTGATATGTAGCTGTTATTAAAGACCGGCCAATAGAGATTTCGTTCAACTCTTTGACCCTTGGTAGAACGCAATATGCTTCGTATTGCTTATATCCAGAAGTATCAACGCTAAGCGGGTTTATCTAAGAACACGACGCCAATAAAAGGTCTCACAGCAATACTTACATAAAAGGGATAAATAACAATTCTGATTAGATAGGACGTATCTAAAGTCTAGTAGTTTTCATAATGAGATCCAGGTCCTCCTGAAATAAACGAGCTGCGCTAGTTCCAGCATGAGATCGCCCAGCGATAAAAGCAGCGGATGAAGGCGCAGTTTCACAATGCATTAAGCAGACGAGACCCATTCAGAGACCCAGAGAGCTTTCCAATTTTAATTAAAAAGCGGTGATAGCAAGAAGGTAACCGCTGCCGTACCAAGCGATATCATCGCGGGAGTTGAACTGCGTTGTCTGGAAATCCTGATACAAGCCACGAAAGAGATACCTCACCTTTGGCCTGATGTAACCAGGAATAGAGATGCAGATCCAGGCCGACGCCTAGAAGTAACGCAAGTACGATACTCTACATGTCTGTACATGACCCGACCCAAAACCTCGAGCAATACTACATCCCCGGGCACTGGCCTGCTAAAATTCTATCTATCGAGGTTAGCAGCCGGCAGGTCACATGTGATACGCTGTCTCCAGGTAAAATCTTCATGCCACCTGCATGATCACCGTGTAACACAGATTATGTTGCCCCAGGGTTGACCTGCTACCCTATTACTAAGTCCCTGCATCGTTCCACACTACTTGGCGTTAAATTGAAGCCTATTGTTTGGTGCATAGGTAGTCGGACCCTGCGTGCCTATCAAGTGGGTATAGCGATGGTGGGGGTCAACTCCAATCAAAAGACTCGGTTGCAAATAATATTCCGATGCCTTTGTGTGGTACCGGGTAGATCCTTTTCGAGAGATTGATTACTTGAGGTGACGTGTGACGTGTGAAGGTAGACGCAGATCTCATTAGAGGACACTGTTGTGCAAACGCAACCTCGGAAAGCATGCAGAGATCAGTAGTAACGTTGAAGAAGTGTCGGTTATTGGTGCTTTAGAGTTTTGGCGTGCGCTAGATACATGACATGATGATGCATTGGACGGGACTTAGCCGTTTGTGGCTTGCTGAAGATCAAGCGTCGTTCGGAGTTTCTTCAGCGGTCCTTTATCCTACGCGATACCGGACGTGGTGCTTTTTGTTCGCGGAAACTGTATCTGCAGCCAGCCGAAGAATAATCTGTATAGGTAGCGTAAAGATAGCCAGGTTCCCGGATGCAAGGATGTTTCCGGGCAGCATACAGGGCCCTAGATAGGTGACTCGCAGATAGAGGCGTATAGTAGTAGGTTTGGTACGTTAAAATGTAGACGAAATAATTAGATAATACGGCTAGATGCGGTTGCATTATCCGATCCGCATTTTGTGGCCAGAACGGGCTGAAGACACGCCACCGGTTGGTGACTATCCAGGTATTTTCTCTATACTATTATCACGAATTCAATGTTGGTATGGAAGATGATTACGGCGCTGGGTTTGTTCCAACCACCTCGCTATTGGGTACTATCAACACTACGATCGCAATTGATTGTTCACAATAGTCACTACTTAGGTAGTCGGCACTACTATTGAAGGAAAAGGCCACAATTTATTGGAAAACAAGGCCATAGTATAGTCAATGTAACGTCCATCAGAGTATTCGATATATAAATTGAAACATATAACCGCAGCAAGCTCCCCAGCCGCAATAATTTGCATCCGATAACAAGTCTAACGCGCATCAATGGGCGCTCACAGAAGGTGAAGGGATGGTTGCGAGCGCAGGGGAATACGGAAAGGGGGGAAAACCTAGAGACCATCGCCGTTCTCATTTCCTACAACCCTCTCTATCCGACAAATCACACCGCGTTCTCATATGCGGGCGGATGTTTGTAATCAACACTACTCAGGCGAACATGAAAATTCTTTTGGAAGAAGATACCATGACAATGGCTGACCCACGGTTTGTGAGGATTGGCGATGGCAACGTCAAAATTCCTCAAGATCTGTAGTTTTAAATTTAGCAAACTCCCGAAAGCAGGCTAGGATTGAAGCTTACCTCAAATATTACCTTTGCTAGCTCGATCATAGCCATTGATGCGCCCAAGCATTTCGTTGATCCGTGCCCAAATATGAGAGAATGCGTTTGGTGCATAGCATGCAACTTGTCGGCATCATCTGTTAACCAACGCTCCGGATTGAAGACGTCGGCATCGTCCCCGTAAACGCCCTTATGCAGCTGCAAGCCCCATGTGTTGAGTCCGACAAACGTGCCTGCGGGAAGCGTGAAACCATCTAGAACGTCACCTCCAGCTGGGATGACACGCTCACGCAACTGACTTAGAGGTGGGAATTTCCGCAGGCCCTCTAGAACACAGGCTTGTAAATACAAGAGCTGTTTCGCTTCAAAGTCTTGTATGGGATTGGAAACACCCCCTTTGGTTACAGCCCGGCGAATTTCGGCGCACAGAGTATTGTAGACTCGCGGATTTGTAATGATGCACAAGAGTGTACTTTGTGCTGAAGTTGATGTAGTGTCTGCACCTGCCACTCTATTACAAGTGTTGTGAATCGTTAGCGAGCTGTGTAATTGTCATGGAAAAGAATCACATACAGTGCAACGATCATCTCGGAATCAATTTGTGCCTTAGACATTCCTCGGCTAAGAAGAGAGCTGACGACGTCGTCCGACTCATGTCCTTCTCTCACTCGTTTATCCACTGTTTCGTCGACTATCTAGGCTGATGTGTTAGATTATCAGCCATTGAGTGTGTCTCTTAGGAAAACTCACTCCCATAAGACGGCCAATGCCCGCAGAGTCGCGAGGCATAGGAAAAAGAGCTCGTCTGAAAAATGGGATCCTGGCAAGGTGAAAAAATAGGTTGTTTAGCTCCAGAAAGACCGAGAAATACTGGCAAACACGGTTGCCAATCTCCACTATCTTGAGAATCTGATGCATGTCGCGATTGTGCTTAATACATCCAAGTTCATCTCCCAGACAAACCTTAGTGATTATATCAACGGTCAAAAACTGAATCATTTGACCCATGTCACACGAAACTCCAGGGGTCTTGGTGTAGCGAGTACGCAACGTGTCCAACCATTCAAGCAGTAACTTGTCAACATGGCGCTCTATCGCAACTAAGGACCTTCCTGAGAACTGTAGAATCATTAGAAATGCCTCAATATCTCATTTATATGGTACTATGCTCACGCTTGGGGCCATTTTAGCTCGTGTTTGGCCATGTTTCTTGACATCACGTTCTGAGACGATATTAGGAAGATGAGGATCGAGTCGAAGGGAATCGAACCACGGTCCGCGCACGTATGCGGATCTGGCCGCAAGAATTCGGCGGTTTATCTCAGGGTCATTGGTGATGACATGGTTAGGACCGATCCGGGCAACAGGACCATAAGCTTCATTTACTTCATTCCAGATTTCATGAGACCTTTCGGAGGCTAGCGCTTTAGCAATCCATAACCGTGACCACCGTGCAAGGCGTGGTCCTGGCACCTGTGAAATACCATTTCGGTAGCGCCGTATGACTCGGACCCAGATATCGAGTTGGACGACGGCACATAAGATGAAGGTGATGTATGAAACGGCGATATATCGCAGAAATAGTAGAAACAAAACGTTAGCCATCCCAAGGAGGACGAAAACCATCTTGAACTTTTTATCACTGATTCTATGTTTGCAGATGTTTGATCAATGGTTTAAATCCTGAAGATAGGCAACACTGACATCTTGTTCGCTGTTAGTCTGTCGAGACCCCGCCGATACGGTGATATCCCTCTTATATGTCTCCCTATCAGCTGTTGTCGTTGATGGAATCGCAAAGTCTTGAAGAAAGCTGGCCTGGTGGCTAACATTACCGGAGTAAGAAACCACTTTGTGATACCCATGTGGGTGATATTGATATTCGGCTGTGCTGGCGACCCAAGCCCTGTAGAATATTGGGTCGTCACCGCGGTACAATCACTACGACGTTTATTAAAACAGCCGTCTGCAGCTCCCACGCCCACAGAACTCTACACGGTCGCTTTTGAGGCGCACGCCATTCCGAGAAACCTCTACCAAGACAACTTGAAGCTGTTTCTAGACCTCGGAAACAGTCCTGTAAAACAGAATTGCTCCCGAGAATGCACGCAATGAATTGCTGTTGACCAATATCACTTGCATCGTTATCAATCAGCCAGACCGGTTCGTTATGATCCTTGATTACGTGTGTGGTCACCGATCCAATCACATTTGTGTTTATCAGCCTCTTCATCAAGCTAAGTTCCAAGGCCCTATCACGGTATCAACGGTAGGGATGATGGTGAGCCTCGTTGATCTAGATTCCACTACATAGCAGGTTCACGTCGCCTCCGACATGGTAGTTTTGCTTACACGGGGTTTCACAGTGACGAGACACATGTCAGACTTCCGCCCTCCATGCAGTTGCCTTTGCTGAGATTCCATTGAGCCGATAAGCAGAAATCTTACCAAAAGCAACTCGGCAGATAATATACTTGATTACTGCTCACTAGCCGAGGGAAAGATATGGGCTGGCTTCTTCCTCTCGCCACATAGATCGTGTAACCCGCTCCCATAAGATTTCTTTTGCTTTAGCTAGGCTCTTTATTGGTCCCATGACCAGGCTTCTAAAATTCCCAGCAGACGAAACCTGCTTAGCAACTCCGGAGGCTTCTGACCAGATGCACAAGACACAAAAGAGCGCCCCCTTCTCGAGTATCGACCGAAGCATCTTAGTAAGCAGTAAATAATTACTTTTCCCCCTCAATTTCCTACCGGCAGTGAAATTGAGGAACAGAAAGTGACGTTCGTGCAGTGTAGGGCCATTAATTTAGTGAGAGTGCAAGCGATTACTGCATGTAAATCATGTGAATCTTGTGAATCACATTTACCTACGTAGTAAGTACCTACTCCGTACCCGATGGTACCTATGTAGGTATCCGAGAGTTCGGGGCTAGAATCATTCCCGCCTATCGTAGCCAAGTTTACAAGTAGCATGCGCGGACTCAGCCACGAAGCACTAAACATAATGGCTGATAACGTTAATGGTGACGAGGGTGATTTCGGATTATCGATCGCATCTATCGCCGTGATGCGCAAAACACTTAGACCCGGCTCAGACCTTGATAACATGAACCGGATTATGATCCGAGAGATTTCATCATCGCTTGGTGGGTTGCAGAGAGTCTATGAGCATAGGTCTATATGCTTGGCTAAGGGATGCCGTTACAAAGGCAAACCACCAGGGCTGTATATGGCCCTATGAACCCGTACGATGATCCAGATGTCGCGGACGCTTTTTGGTGAGTTCGCTTATTCCTTGAGCGCTTTGCTTCCTCTTCTGATGTATGCTTCCGCTCATTTGGTGGCGGCAAAACCCTCTGTCCAGGCCGACACTTCGCAACAAACGAGATATTAGCAGTAGTTACTGTCTTTATCGCGAGAATGGACATGAAGCCTATTTCGGCAGAGGGTAGCTGGAAGCTTCCAACCACACTCAATACGAACATGGCTACGGTCATAATGCAGCCCGATTACGATGTCGAAGTTGAGATCAGACCACGGCAGGGGTTTGAAGACGTCAAATGGGCCATTAACCTCCAGGAATCAGACAATATGTTCCCCATGGTGATTGAAGATAAAACTTAGGCGGTTTGATGTATCATCATTGTGGAATTGGCTAACTCCTAGCCTTGCAATTTGTAGTTTGTGATATTTGTGTCAACGGCTTTTTCCCTCTTCTGCGTTATGAATTCTGTTAGTAATACTATCACGATTTACGATTTGCAGTTTTTGTGTACGTATGATTAAATCTACAGCGAAGTGTTAGAATGCGCCAAAAAAGGTTGGTGATTACCGAAGATGCTTATTAAGGAATAGCATCCGATCTTCAAACAATTCCTTTGTGTGGTTTCCCGCTTCGTGTAGTAGACACATGCGGTTACAAAGCGTTATTCACACCTCAAAGACATAGACTCCATCGTATGCTCTAATACAATGTGCCAGGCTTCAATGTTGACTCGATTAGCTAGGGAGATATTACCTACCCGATTGATTGATAGGCCATACCCAAACATGAATTAGGTTAGGTAGCTCGGGTAGTACGGTATGATATAATCGTACTCATTCGTTGCGTTTGGCAATTACTACTTTCGTCATGGTTTACAGATTGCCAAGACATGGTCAAAGCTTTCCCCGCAAAGACGTGGCAAAGTGGGCATCTTGGGGTTGATGCTCGGCCAATCGGAAGAAGATGAAAAGGGCCGTTTCTACTCCACTTCGACCCAGCAAATTCGTCGAGTCGTATGTTCGTTCCACGCTCTTCTGCCCTCGTTGTCGTCAACGATTACCACCACCATCATACCATCACACCACACACACAACCGCACCATTGAACCACTCTGGGCTGTCGCGTTGTCGTCCGCCCGCCTCTGCGCTACGGAGTGGTGACCTCCTCAAAATCCTCACCTGAAACAGACCTATATCCGCTCTAAAACTCGACCGCTCTACAACCATCTAGCAGCTCGCCAGCCATGAGCTGCTTACGATTCTAAATACATACACCCGCCGACCTCACCTATCGACCCGTTCAACGAGCCTCTTGCCCTCAAGACGACGCAACCCGACCCAACCCGACCCAACCTGGACCAGCCCAACGTTTCTGCCGAGCTATTGCTATTCAGATATATCATATCTTGACTTGACCCGGCTTGAACTTTCCTCGATTCATCACGCACTCCAACCGTTGGGGCTCCTACCGCCGTCACCATGGTTCTCACGCGCACCACCAATCACACCTACTCCCACCCATTCCCAACCGTCACGCTCGCCTTCTTCCTCCGCTACTACTCCCCTCAATTGAACCCCTTTTCCAGCCATGTGCTTTCGACGGACACTATATCATCCCATGTCGACCCGGCTACGGGCCGCCTGCACACCACGCGCATTCACCTGAAGAAGTCGCGCATGCCCTCCGCCGTTGTCAAGTTGCTGCCTACCAGCGTTACCGGCGGTGGCGGGGATAAGTCTAGCTACGTTCTCGAGACCAGTGTGGTGGACATGAAGGAGGGTTGGATGAAGACGGAAAGCCGGAACCTCAATTTTACAGGTGTGCTGAGTGTAGTGGAAGAGCAGCATTATTCGAGCTCGGCACCGGATGGGGGTTCCGCTTCCAACAATCCAGCGCTTCCTCTTGTCCGGCCGCTCTCTCCGAATACCTTTGTCACGACCACCTTCTCCTACCGGTCGTCCCTGGGCAACAAGAAGCATGACCGTGCTCCTGTGGATTCGGCAGAGAACCCAGATGAGGCAGGACCAAGGCGCCTAGGTAGTTGGATCTCGGGGTGGGGTGCCAATCGCATCCAGAGAAGCATTGAGTCGATTGCCTCAAACAAAACTGATGATCAGCTCATCAAGTCTCGAGATGGAATGGGAATGGTGCTCGAGCGCTTACGAAACAACGGTGTTGTTTCTGTATTGAGAGAATTGAGGCGCCGGGAGGGAAAAGCTTTGTTTGACCAGTAATCCCGCATCGGCATGGGCACCTCAATATCTATTGTAGCATACAGTCCCTTTGATGTGCGGTTCAGCAAGGCGTTGGGTCATATTTTCGTACGGGAATGGAAAACGACATCGGAAGGCCGAGGCACATGGATTCCATCGGGGCAATTTTGGATATTGCTTCCCGAGGATTTGCGATATTGCACTTGGAGCGAGCGCGAGGATATCGCGCCCACGTTCATTACTCCTCTCATGTATGACGTACTATCTGGGTTTTATCGGGCCTCGCAAGTCCTACTTGTACCCTGACCAAGGGCAAATTACTGTATAAATCACAACGAAAAATGATATAACTGTTCATCGAAATCGCCTTCTTTCATACTCACATCGAATTGAATCGTGTTGCCGAGTAATGACACGCCGTTCTTTGTTCGGCCTTGTAATTACTTAGTCTCGAGGCTTAGCTTGAGTGAAGCAGTTTGACATACCTGAGAAATGATGGTTTTGCATCTAGTAAGCCACGACGGGTGCTTAAAGATTTACGGCTAAAATCCTATTGATTTGAGTTCATCATGCTTACCACTCTGCGCATGTCAATTACACGCAACTTGGATATTCTTGCACTTAGCAGTTCTCATCTGCCATGTTAGGCATTACTCTAGCACCTCCTATGATATAAAATACAAAATATAGTACTTAATCCGGCCCATTACGATTGTACAGCAATTATTTTTATGTCGTTTTGTGTAGATAGAAACGCCCCTCATTATTAGAGCTGACTTCGAACCCCAGGTAAGCAGCTCAAAAGATGACGCGTGAGAGGAATTCAGGAATAGGAAACATATACAAACGAGTCCGATTCAGCAACAACTTACGGATAATGTAGAAACCAACACTGTCCTCCCGTATATGATATGATATGAGAATGTGACGATTAGATTACTATGCATATAACAGCATGGCTAGATTAGAATGAATCATCTACTTCACAATCTCTTCGGTAAGATGCTCATCCAGAAGCAAGATGATTCATTCATAACAAGGAACAACATCTCATTAACCAGACCAAGTCCTAGAAAGATAACGCCTTCTTGCATGACATGCGAAGACCCCTCCAAACCCACAAAAGGTCTCAACTCAGCAAACCACGAGTCCCCCTTCATCACTTGCCCTCCTCAACAACCTTCTTCAACCCATCCATCCACCTCTGAAACCCACTCTCAATCTGCGCCTTAGGGAGTACATACCCCAACACCCCCCCAAACGTCTCCCAGCACCTATACCTCGTCACCACGTCTCCGTCATCCTTAACATCCTCGACAAACTCCTGCACACGTTCCGAATGGAGCAAGAAATGCGGGATACCCAACGCCTTCCACGTAACACGATAAGCTTTCTTCCCACCCTCATCAAACGTCTCCAGAGACGTGACCTCGAGATCGACGGCGCGCGACGACCCCCCCGGTACCATGACGGCGTTAAACCGGACCTTAGCGCCGGGCGCCACGTATCCCGGTCGCGAAGCTAGATCTCTGAGCTCGGGCGCAGTGGGGAGATCGTTGTTGTCCCCGGGAGTAATGAGCGAGGCGTTGGGGACAAAGGTGTTCCATTCCCCGTAGCCGGATAGGTCGAGGACTTTCTCCAGACACGATAGCGCCGGCCCCGCGATCGTGGTGGAGCACGCCACGGCGAAGTTACCCCCCGCGCCGTGCGTGGGCACGGGGATCGGGGCGATGCATTTCGCTTCGTCCTTGGGGAGGTCGGAGGGCGCGATGGACATCGTGAGTAAGCGAGAGGGGGGTTGACTAAGGTGTTGCTTAGAGTGCAGTAAGGAGCGTAATAAAAGAGCACGATGTACTAGTGTACGATCTGGTCGAGGGTGAATTAGGTTTGTTTAAGGTTTAACTACTCATGCAGCATGGTTGTTTGTTGGTTCGTTGACGAACCAATGCAAGGTACTTATAAGGGACAGTGTGGGTTGAGCGACCCCTCACTGTGGCTAGTACGATCCCGTCTGCAATCTCTCTCTTACAACCAACAACGTCAAAGTGTCACCTGTCGTGCACGCCAAGAAGGATGTTGTGAACGAAGTGCAAACATGCTCTTTAGGTCCGGAATTTTTTGGTTTGGAATAAACCCGCGGGAATACCATATTTGTCACAATATGCGACTCACTTCTGCAAGCTTAAAATCATTGGCTTTTATTGCAGGTAGTAACCCGAGCTACACTTGGAGGTGGATAGATACACTCAAACATCATAGTGTGATCTTTGGTAGTACACTTGATGTATTGTCTCATTCCCACAATAATCCCAATCCTCATTGATTCTCATTCAGTCGTCGTCGTCCATCGTAATCATTCCTCGTATCCCAGAGGCCGCGGCTCTGCTTACAGCCCATGCCTCTCATAACCTGTGCTAGCCAAATAGCAGCCTCCATATATACACGTTGTGTATAGCACCAATAACGACGACCCAGCTTCAACGCTTCGCGTGTAGTGATCGCGAACGTCAGCATTTTCGGACGCTAGTGAGTGCCTAATCATATACAGTAGACGCACTGTAGAATTCCTGACAGGTCTTCATCTTGATAATCCTTACTAGCCGAGCTAGCTCCAGGGGAGTTATCCGCTATGCCGGGGATGGGGTCCTCCATCACTCAACGGTCTCAACGGTTATGCCTAGTCGAGGCTAGGATTGAGCTCCCGGAAAGGCGCTTGGTACGTCCAGATCGGCGACCGGTGCTGGCTATATACTTGTAGGTGATCATATCTCGTAGAGAAGACTTGGTCGCCCCGTTATGTTCCTCGAGTAACTGTTGAAGTAATTCTATTGTCATCAATGGTAGCGCTTATCCTCGTGGCAATCCATCATCCGGGCAGGAAGTGATGTGGAATTCAAATCCATTAGTTCCGATGTTGTCTTATTTTAAGACGCCTATTTCATCCGGATTCCATCGATCCAAGTTCGTTGTACGTAGACCGTTCGGGTCTGCTTGCCGGTGGACGTTGTGATTGGCGCAAGAAGGACCCCAGACTGATAAGAGCAGCCGGGGTTGGCGCCTTCGGGAGCTGCGAGTCCGCTACATCGAGGGTTTGGTCTCTATTCAGATCGGCGATATAGGCATGACTAGGAGTACGCATGTGTGGTGTAGGAGGTTTTTTGATCGAACTGTGAGAGCCAGAGTGAAATATCTTCTTTAATATGACGAAGACCACAGGCATACAGCTACATATGAGCCCGATGTTGAGCTCAGCGGCACTAGTCCGATGGTTAGCCGACGGGCACAGAAAGTCGAGTTTGACGAACATACCGTAACGTGTAGCTGGGAATTGAATCCCACGTGAAGTCATATGATTTTAGCTGATGAAAGCGAAATGCGGTACTCGTGATCGAGAGTGCGACGGCCCTGAGCAATGTTAGTCTTCATCTTATCAATCGACCTTGATTTTCGTACAGTAGACCAGTGAGGAAGATGCCTAGAATGCCAAGCTTTCGGTTCCGAGGTATCTTCAGTTTATAAACCATGCTGACGGGTATGATAAGCACATAAAGATCGGATACGACACCGAATAGCCCCGTCGCCGCATTGAGATTGTAGACTGGCTGCGAGCAGTTGCTGGCCGCTAGCTTTTTCGCCCAGGCGTCTCGATCCGGGACTGGAGTTGTCATCGAAATCGGTACGCAAAAAGTGATGTTAAGAATGATCGAGGCGATATAGAATACCACAATAGTCGTGATTCCTATCCAGATCGATATTCTCGCAGATCTGTTCGGGGCGAAAACTCGGAGGTACAAAGCCAGTAGCGCCGTCTTGACGAACAGGGAGCTGAGGGAGAACAAGACGATGGAGCTGAGCGTCCGCTATACGGCATGTTAATCTAAAGCGCAAAGTCGCGGTGGCAGCCGACTAGACGACTCCATCGTTGATATGTGACTTTACCTCTAAAAAGCTGGCGTTGAAATGGCTGAGACGGACATTCCATTGATGCGGGCCCAGAGGGCTTCCGAATACTGGCAAACAATAAGTTCAAGGGACATGAGAATGGATTTATTCGATTTTGTTTCTCGACTTACGCGATAGAGAAAGAGCCGTAAAGGCTGTGATACTAGCCTAAGTCTCCTTATTAGTCTGGGTACATCGGCGATGCTTCATGGAGAACTTACTCCGGCGGCGAGGCATAGATCTTTGACATGAATATTAGCGCGATGCCCCTCATTGTCGTAGGTGATGTCCCGTTACTCACAGTCATCAACACCAAGAGAATTGGTGATTTTAACACGAGTATAGATACGCAAGGTGAGGAAGATGAGCATCAAACCATAAGTAAGGCCAACAACTATCCTCGCCGGACCCTCCCGCGTTTCAGGGTTATCGAAATTCGACTGGACACCAGGAGGCGGCGGTAGTGCTGGAATCTGGTCTAGCAGACTCCAATTCGTGTACGATTCGGCCATAGCGGAATTCAATACTGATCAAAACGGCGTGTTACTCCATTCTTCATCGTTGTTTATTTGTAGCAGAAAGTGCAAGGACGTGTAGTGTTGAGGCGAGTGAGTGTTTTTGAGTAAAGAACACTGACACATCCATCACAAGCACCGTAGCTGGGCGGCTTACTGATTAGGGCGACAGGGTATTTGAAGGATTATACCCTGTCAAATGCAACCTTGTGCATCCTGTCACAGAAAGAGGTTTAGGATGATGGAGTTGTCGAGCTTGGCGAAGTCAATCGAACCCGAATCTGGTCGGTCTTCGGCACGTCTCATTCCTAAAGAACCAGACCGAACACAGCCACTCGAGTGTAGCTAAGACGCCGATGCCTTTAATTATGATCCCGGTGTTACGGTAGATAAACTTTGAACATTTTAGTATGAGATACTGAGCCGGTTCTCGCCGGTCTGGCTAGTTTCATCCTATGCTACAGTGAGAAAGCATATGATATCATTTCAAGTTAGTGCGTCGCATTCGGAACCCCCTTCTACTTAAGTAGTATTTGCAACCTTACCTAAGATTTGGTTTTTCACAACCAATGCCTACACGTTGCAGATCAGATACCTACAGCCATACAGCAACACCCGGGAGAGTCACATCCTGTAATCGCCAACCATCGAAGGATTCCCGTCCGCACGGTCGTTCTCGGGTCCGTACGCAGGCGACTTTCTGAGACTACCGAGACTACCACTATATCCAAGGCCTGCACGGCATTTTCTAGGAAAGGGTCCGATCTACACTAAATACGACGATTGGGTTGCGGGCACTACGACCTAGTGTGAATAAGCTGTCGCAGCATTAGTAACTGCCTACTGTATACTACGCTACGCCGCGCTTAGCTATTATTAGGCTTTCTACTCCGTATGTGTCGCCATTTTTCTCTTACATAGGTATACTACGTACTAAGTAAGCGCCAACCGAGGCTATATAGCGGAAGTGGCGCAAGTACTTAAAATAAGGGTTCCCACAATTATTCGGGCAAGCGACTTCAACATTATAGTTGAGCCCGAAGATGAAAGAAGCGCTGAGGGTATACAAAATTTACAAGTTCGCAATTGGTGTAGACGCTGTAATGCCTTTTTAAGTTTCAAGCGAATTTAGGTGAGGGATGGCGGATCTCGATACTCCCTGGAGCGGGAAATGTAAGCTCTTCGGTTAGCCCTATATCTTACATAATACAGTGGCCGGTTAGAGTCAGGCCTATTAGCTCTAGATTAGAAATTCAATCGCGAGTTCGACGAGAAGTGCAAAGTACATGAAGCCGTGACTGATGTTCCAATGAAGCTAGTAGGCTCCTACGGGACGGTGATAGAAGATAAGCTTCTAAAGCTGACAGGTAAAATGGTCACTGGGGAACCCTTCAGGGTTATGGGCGCGTCGCATATTGAGTTATCCGCTCAGTTTTATGATCGAAGGTGTCACCGGACAATGAATCGATATGTTCCGCAATCAGAAGTAGCTCGGTGGTCTGGAATATCAGGGCGCTTGCGATATGACATATAACAAGAGAAGTTTCTTCTCCCTTATTGTCTTTAGTTGTGTACTAGCTACTAAATAAAGTGGAAGAACGAGAAGAACGGGAATCAATACATAAATGGCAAATTGAGCTAATCGCTCTCAAGACGCCTAAGATCCCTATCCTGAGGAGGCCGCTATCCTGTTTCCCTGACAAGAAAAAGAACATGCAGAGAAAAGTATCCTCTGCGCCCTACTTCAATAGAGTCGCATGCCATCAATCGGTAACCCATCGCAATGCATCCACACGGATATAGATACGTCGTGGATAGATCTTTGAGCTTGCTGAATCAAACGAAGAAGCCTGGTTCCTCGTTGAGCTCATTGCCGTACTCGTCTACCCTATTCATCTGGAAGCCGCCATACTGAGCATCCCCAGCTAGCTCATAAATCGTATGTTGCTGGAAATCATTCTCTTGCCCACCAGCCATATTCACCCCGTAGCCAGCATGATGACCAGCCGGCCCATAGTTGGTGTACTGCTGGATATTGTTCTCCTGCAGGCCAGCCACATTCATCTCGTAGCTACTGTCTTCAAAGAAGTTCCCAGTTGGCTGGAAGGTCATGCCCTGCTCGAAGGGGTAACCCTGTCCGTGGTCGAAGACGTTGTTGTTCATAGGCAAAGCGTTAGGGTCAACGGATCCCGATCGGTAGGGCATAGAACCTTGGAGCAGGGCATGAACCATCATGTGTTCATCTAAGTCAACCTGCCAGAGGAATCCATACTGTCCCGACCTAGTGCATCCGGGTTCTACGCAAGAGAATGGAAGCAGGGGAAGGTCTGGCAGATCGGGCATGCGCGGGACCCCAGCGGGAGCTTGTTCCTGGGGCTCGGCCTCGGCTGGCCCGTAAGAACGGTGCTTGTGACGTATATGCTGAGCCAGATGGTCTGTGCGATGGAATGCGTTTGGCCCTTGGTACTGGGTGCATAGGGGACAAGGGTGAGCAGGAGCCTCAGTATGGCGCTTGATATGGCGCTTTAAGGCGTCCAGGCGTGTATATTTAGATCCGCATACGCATGATTGGTGTTTTGAATTCCTCAAATCCAAAAACGGTTAGCGAAAATGTAAAAAAAAAAACCTACCGTTCCTCAGGCTCAACCAGTAGTTGAGCGTGGGAAACAGTGATCGGCTGCATAGCTGAAGATTGATCATGTGGGGTAGCAGCTATCCCGTCGCCGACATGGACGGGGCGGTTGCTTCGCTGTCCCTGAGGTACTTCGTTGTATTCAGCCATGATTATGAAGCTTTCTCGTGGTGGAGGTTGAAGGATGTGATGATGTGATTGGTTAAGGAATACCACAATTGTGGTAGGCGAGTGCTATCTTCAGAAGCGGCGCCATCGTCTTCTTGTGCTTCACTTGGATGTCATCGAAGTCCGACTGAAGCAGTCTTTTTGCAAGTACTTGGGGATACATGCCTTTCTGTACGCCGTCACTAGCGTAGGGTGGATAGGGTGGAAGCTAGGGTGGGAGCTGTAGCATCACCCTGTCGGCTATGCTCCTTTTCATGCATTAGTTACCGAGATTCTCCCAAGTTCAGATAATGATGTTAGCAAATACTCCGTATTACGACCTGTACGGGGCAATGGCTGGCTACTTTCAAACCCGCCTACATATACGTAGCCCTTCAGCTTATCTTAGTAAACCATATTGGAAAATAACCGCCTGACACGTAAGATAATTATGTTCCAAAATTCAGAGAAACTGTAGGTACATATGAATCTATACTACTCACTTACACATTGCGTCTAAATGTCCAGGGCCTCAATATGATGCGTATAATCAATCATGAGCGGCAACTCGTATGAAGCCTCAGTTACTTAGCTACCCCTAAGTGCCTAACTAAATAAGAGAGGCTGCGGCGTAAATAAACCTGAAGTCGCCGCCTAGCTAAAAGGGAAGACTAGACTATCACGGCCCTCTTGAAGCCTTGGGTGTTTATTGCAATTCGAAGTCTCTTCTAAGGCCTTGTCACATTAAAGAACGTCACAATTGCAATAGGCAAGTGTTATTCTCAGTGTGGCGCCATCATCTTCATGTGCATGACCTAGGAATTATCGAAGTTTGGTTGAGGTAGTCTTTTGCAAGTAACTGGGTTGCAATAGTTACAAGGGCTTGGCTCTTGCGAATAAGTGAATCCTAACAGGGAAAAAAAGGTACAAATTACACAAATTGGAGCCCAAGGCGAGAGGGTAAATGAATGGCTACTTAACTTGATTCAAAGGAAAGAAAAGAAGGCACGGGATCACTGTAAACCCAAAGAGAATTATTACTTAAGTACAAGGCATTGTTACTCAACATTACCCCAACATTACCCCAGCACAAAGAAGTTGCAAAGCGTGGGAAGGGGGGCTATTTCTAGAGTCCGTCCTACGACTTCTACAGTATGCTTCACTGTCCCAGGCGAGAGGCCCTTCCGTACAATCTGCTGAAAGACGTTGTTACTGACTGCAAACCCCAGTGTTTCCGTACCCACCTGTATCCCTAAACGAAGATTGGTCTTGATTATTTCGCCAGGGTCTGTCCATACAAGTGTCGCCTTGAGGATGGTGTTTGGAGACCGAACATAAATAGTCTCGGACCACTTACTATTACCATACATGAGTCCGTCCTCGCGAAGGCCTGTCCCTTGCTTGCCGCGCACGACTGCGATCGCATTGGCAACATTGACACAGCCAAATCCCGATTCATGGCTTGGAGTGAATTTGGGAGTGTCACCAGCTACAATGTCGGCGCCGTTGATTAGCAGGACCAACTGTTCTTGTTATTCATAGGAATTGTCAAGAGGATAGATATGCTTGATGCTACAACGTCGGGTTTAGCGCCCGGGTTTGGGACGCGAGTTCCTGTGGGAAGGCAAGCAAGGCAGCATATGAGATTGTCCCTCACGGCGCTCTCTCTGTAATCTGTTCATCTATTCATCAAAGTACAATCTTCAATTAGGAAATAGGGTAGCATCGGGTCTACTTGCGCGTTGTCGTGGCTGGAAAATGAATAGAGGGTACACGTTCCGTTATGGTGTTCAGAAGGCAGCTGGATAGTGCAGGTGCATACCGAGGTCCAATGTTGCTGAGCTGCATAACCGAAACGTCGTAATTGGGCAACGAAGGTGGTTGTGTTTATGCTGACCACAAGTCAACCGCGTCTGAGTCAACCTATCTAGATCCAACCAGTTGCTCAGCTTGTAGCCCGCCTATTTCTGCCACCATTTCTGGCTATTTCTGCCACTCATTAAACCATACACATAGAATTGCAGGGGCCAATAATTCACCTGATGTATCTACCACCAGCGATAGCTAGTGTCACAAGGGACAAAGGGCCCTGTTGTATATAGCCAGATAGTGTCTACGAGGGATTTAGAGGCCTTCGCGCAACAACGAGTGTCTATTGCCTACTACAAGCACAGGGTTCTAACAGCAGGTCGTTGTTTTGGGCGGTATATGGGGGATTGATGCGGTTGTAACACCACGAAAGAGGATCATGCGTATTTTGAGCCTCGTATAGCTATTTCAGGTTATTCTAGTATATCTGCTATCATTTACTATATGAAACACTTACAATCCTGTCGCAGTAGATAGAGATCTCTAGTTATCAATATCGCTATTCTGAAGCAATGATAGGTACATTGGGTGGATCATGGATGGTTTAATGAGTGGCAAGGATAGCCAGAAAGGGTGGTAGAAATAGGCGGGCTATCAGCGCTTAGGCAACGAGACCAGATATTAGGCCGTTTTTAAAGAAGCGAGCATACGCCACTGGTAGGTCGCGGGAAATTCACAAGGCAGTGGTACTGGCTACAATAACCTAATTGGATGATTATGCCTAGCACATGCTTACATTAACCAATACATTCAATACACATACGGAATAGCTCATGTCGTCAACAACTATCCACCGAGAAATTAGGGCCAGCCGATAGAAAATCATCCATTTCGGGGTGCTGCCCATAGAGGGGTGCTGTTGCGGGGCCACACTCAATACAGGATGACGAATCAGTAGTATTCTTAAAAGAAGGGAAAGATAGCCACATGGTCAGGCCTATCTCGTTCAGGGCTGCACATTGTCCTAGCGGAACCACTTACGATACGATAAAAGGATGCTTACATCTATGTGTTGCAGACTGATCAGCCGCAACCAAGAAACAAAATGCCACCATCTCTCCTGGACCACCAAATCCCGTATATTTCTTCCCTATAGGAAGATTTTCCTGTGGTTATCTACCAAACTTCTCGGAAATACCCCAGCCCTCTGTTAATCAGTCGATATTAGAGAAATCGTCATTGTTATTTGGAGGAGAGGTAAAATGGCTAACGCCTTAGATTGTCCCGAAGACGCAAACTCTACCGATTGTCTCCTACGAGTCTTATTGCACAAAATTGATGATCACTTCGAGGACTATAACTGGGACCCGATTGCCTTTGCTTTCACTGTACCAATCGGTTTTATAGCCGCTATCTTCGCTGCTTTCACCATATATCAGGCAGTCAGAACTGCTGCTCGGGGATCACGTAAATCTAACAGGAGGGCCATCGGTGAATGGTCGTGCAAGACAACCAAAACATGGGATTGGCATGAGTTGTCCCTAATTTCTACTGTCCGAACCCCTATCCTCACGACCTCGAAGATCGGGGAGGCTCTAGACCGTAAAACCTCTCCACGGGCATCATACCCCCCACAAGCATCAACGTCAAACTCCCGAGCATCAACCCCCACACAGGCATCAAATCATCACGTACTAGCTAAACTAAGAAATTGGCTAGCTTGGCCGCTCCATAAGACCGCTGGACAAGACTCCCAGAAAATGCGGTCGAAAGACCCGCCGGTAGCGTCCTGGCTTGGGTTTCTGGACGAGTTAGGATTATGTTATTCAGACCTACCAGAGATTCCGCTGAAAGAAACCAACGCGGATTATCTCCCTGATGATCTTCTCGCTGCCCCCGCATATGGCGAAGTAGGCTTCATCGTTGCCGCAGCTGCAGCGGCGGGAGCACATTCTTGGTACATCGACAAACAATGGGGTTATCCAACGGTTGTGGGTCGCCGTTTTCAGTTCGAATTCCGACCGCATCAGACACTCGGCATGATCGGCGCTTTTGTTAAATGGGATGACGGTCCCAGGAACCGACATACGCTGACAGGAGGGCAGCTGAAGATAGCGCTTCTGCAGGCTCGTGGAGACCTGGATGTCAGTGTTCTTCCTTCAAACAGCTTCACGGGAGGATCAGGTGATTTTGAGCGCTTAAATTTTCTGGACGATTCGGGAAAGAGCCTCATTTCACGTCTTCGTTCTAAGATGTTATATCATGAATGCGAACATGGCCTTTGCAGATGCCATATATCGTTTGATTCAAGAAAGGATCAGCATCATTTGATGTGGTTTTTCATGGCATGCACACCACCTCGCCCCCCATATATTTTTCCATCAGACTTGATCAAGGAGTCACTAGTCTTTAAATTTCTTGCTTTTCACAGCCACTTTTGGGCGAGCCTCGAGGCCAAGAAAGAGTTCTCTTCGGTAAAAACAACCCCAAAAAACCAGATATTCTCGGCCGCCGAGAAATGGCACACTGAAGATCTTCCAACCGCACTTGGAAAGGAAGAGTTAGATGGAATTCTCAAATTCCTTGACGAGCAGACTGGCGAGAGCAAAGAAGGCGCCGAAAGAACACTTGGACTATCTGGTCTTCCCGGTAGTACGTTCAAAGATGAGAATCATATTCGCATAATTGGGGTCGTTCTCGGGCCGAGTATCAACTTTCTATACGACACGAAAGCGTTCGGTGCTTGGTTCAGCCACTTGGAAAAGTTAAGCCAGGACTACTTTCGAGTCCTTATTCTACTGCAACTCATACAAATAAATCGGTGGTTGGCGACCCGTGACCAGAGCAACTTGATGTGTACGATAGTGTCTCTCTCCACCACCACCCTGGCTTTACTAGATATGAACAGCGCGCTTTCAGATAAATCATTTGAGTTCTCGTATCCCAAGGGGAAACCAAATTTTTTGGGGGATAAAGACGGTCGAAATAGTTGCCCCGAGGATGACATCTCGTTTCCCCACTTGAGGATGTTGCAAACTCTCGGCTACTTTCTCAATGAATTCGGGGTCTACGAACAGGATAAAGAATATGAAACGAGGGAAGAAACTTTACGACAATATGAAAATAAACTTAGAAAGATCTTCAAGCACAGAGTTCCCTTAAGCCGCCTAACATATTTGGCGCCGTATGATGTCTCTTCCGATTATCTCAACGTGTTAAAGCTTCTTCGAGCCTTGGCGAATGTCTTGGATGATCGTCGCACAAGTATGCTATCCAACAAGGCTCTCGCGGAAGCTAAACAAAAGCAACAGAAACAAAGTCAGGGACGAAAGCCGAAATGGGAAGAAAGAAAGGCAGAAGGGGAAGAACAAAAGCCAGGAGGGGCGAGACAAGACCCACGAGAGAAGGGGGAAAAGCCAGAGGGGGGAGAAAGAAAAGCAGAAGGGGAAGAACAAGAGCCAGAAGTGGAGGGACAAGAGCCATCTAAGTCAGAAGAAGACATGATTAAGGATCTCTTAATTTGGAGATGCATTCTCATGGGCATGCTGTTTTCTACCGCGCCGGACAATAGCGACTTGCTATCGTCTGGGATGTGGGAACGCATTGTCCCAATCATATAATTGGTAGTTGTGACAAGGAGCTCTAGTCAATTAATAATCCCTTTGGGTCTATAGGGGTCCGTGTTTCTAGATCAAGGCCACCAAACCCCTTTCAAGGCTTCTAATCTGTGCCCCTCT
This sequence comes from Xylaria sp. 218_066, assembly GCA_019843955.1. NCBI lineage: Eukaryota > Fungi > Ascomycota > Sordariomycetes > Xylariales > Xylariaceae > Xylaria > Xylaria sp. 218_066. The sequence goes on along the minus strand of JADKYC010000047.1, from coordinate 183,212 downwards.
TGCGACTGATAGTGAAGGGCAAATAGCCTTGGGAATCTAGCTCTATGTTTGCCTAAAGGTCTTACAAGACCTTCCCGTATGATAGTAGTATACTTATTGTTACGTAGGAGAAATGGTACAAGAGATATTAGTTACAGGCCTTTCATACGTAATCTTTTTCTTAATCAATACTTATCTAATTTTACGGGTAACTAAGTAGATTAGAAGTAATCTCTCCTAACAAAAGTGTTTTTCACACTTGAACACGCCCCTCCAAGCCCTCGCTAGCATGCAAAGGGTATTGCAAACGATACTTTGAAGTATTCTAGGGAATCCTAGCCAACATAGTTGTCAGACCAAGATTACCTGCAACATAATTGGAATAGTCCACGCAGACCCACGAAAGGTTGCTCCTTTTCCAGGATCCGGGGACGTAGAAGACGGCACAGTTGTCACCTGCGTCCGCCACAAGGCTACCATTCTCGTTAAGACATCTGACTGGCACTCAAGATATCGGAGTGGCATAATGGGCCCCAAATATTGACGGGTCTCTGAGTTTCTTCCAAGGGTATATGTTTCTCGTTTGCCTGATCTGGCCCCCCTGGCATCGGATATACGCATTCCTACTACCTGGGGGCTATTCCGTATGACAACCGCGGGGTCGTGCTCTCAATAAAATATATCTTTCCTGAACCTGACCAGATAAAATCAACTTCGACATTATTGAAAATACCGACATCTTGGACTGCCACGGTTGTAGCTATGAGTAGCAATTCTAGGGGGCTCGAGAATATCATAGAAACACAATGATTTAATGCTCGTCTAAAACGTACTTGTCTATACGTTTCCAAACTTAACTTATATATTTGATATCCGACTCATTAGCAACTCCTTCATAACAATACGCGTTTGTAACCCAGGGGAAGTAATCCTTAAGATTATGTCAAATAATTGCATACAAATAATGAAAGGCTGGTATAAAAGCTTTTGAAAAAGTAAAGCCCTTAACCACTTGACAATATTGGCGATTCAATAGGGCTTACTGGCAAGACGTGCTCAGATTCAGACATATCTTCGCTCAACCTACTAACAGTCAATGAATGTCTGTTTGTCGACCCATCTTCAGTCGAAGCCCGGGACACCGGTTCTGCCTTCTTCTCCGGCATGATAAGCCGCTCTATCTCCCGCGCCGTAGCATCTTCTTCCGATATCTCTCGCTTGATCCGTGCGTTATTGGCGCGCGTTTTACGGATACCTCTGACCCCAAAGAATAGGGCGAGTAGTGCAGCTGCTGTCCCAACGATCGGCGCCGCCACCTTAGCAGCGAGATTGGTCTGCTGCTTAGCCTCTGGGGCCGCATTAAGTTGATCAAGAGTTGTGACGCCGTCGTAGTCTAATGTCCACAGCGGCAGGACACTGCTCCAGCTTTTCGTCCACGCGTTCGCCTCTAGTTTCACACCTGTCCTATTGGATATAGTTCCAGAAGCTACTTCGATGAGGTCTTCAGCACTATTTCCTTCTATACCTGCTGGGCCAGGGGCTTGCGCAAGCCAATAATCCGCCACAGTATCCGCGGTGTCATTGTAATTGAAATGAGAAGCGAGGAATGCGGATTGAAGAAACGCACGACCTAGCCGCGGCCAGGTGGACGTACCATTTTCCCACTCGGATTCGTGAGACGAACAAGGAAAATATCGCGCCGGGGTTAAAAGGGACCCATTTGTTGCTCGCGTGGTGGCGTGGAAAGTATGCTGTAGCGATGCCATGGGAATCTTGATAGATAATTCGGGATGCATCAGTTCACTTGTCTCGTAACCGTCGGAATATTGTCCTAACGTGAGCACGAACTCGAGATACACGGGAGATCGGAACACCGGATGATCAGGTGGATATGACCACAGATAGACGTTCCGAGAGATATCATATTCAAGGCCAAGTAGGTCTGCCAGTGGATCACAGACGCGGTGGCTTAAGTGAAGATACGGCGCCCCAGGCTCGATGATAATATTTGTGTCAGTTGAATTCCTGCTCTCACGCAACAGGCCGGGTTCTTGTTTAAAAGGCCCCTGGGGAAAACTCCCATTGTTGAGCCTGAGGTTTTCCAAGGGAAGAAAGCCAGAATCGACACCAACGTAGACATGAGTCAAGGTAAGGCCCTTGCTACCCGGATTTCCAAAAGAATCGTATGTCTCAGTCCAATTCATTATATCGCCCATAATCTTATTATTGTCGTATCCTCCAACAATGAGAGATCCGTTGACTGGGGGCTCGACCGAGCCCATGTGGAAGCTGGAGAACGAAGAAGATACCCTTCCGGTTTCCGAGAGGTTGGCAGCAATCTTGGGAAGCGACATCATGGAGTTCAACAACGGTACTGAGAGTGAATCGTTCGACGCTAAGGTAACCAATTTCTCACCCACGACGGCGGGCATCTCGACATGAAGACCTGCCAGATCAGAAAGAAAATTGACGCCTGTAATGTTCCCATCAAAAGACATAAAGCGACGGAAATCCAGTCCCGTGGGCCCGTCTAAAGAAATATTTTCCCACGGAGTGGGATCAAACTTTTTGGAGTGTATCAACGGCGGAAGCCTGACTGGTTTCGTCGTCGAGGCGTTGAGGTAGAACTCAGGAAAAGCGAACTCGCCACAACGTAGTATGCCATCTACCACCTCGTCCTCACAGGGCTGCGGTCTGATGAGAAGAGACGCATTGGAGAGAGTGAGATACGCGTTGAGAGTCAGATTCCCCTGCGAGCTTTCGTAGCCAAACCGGAGAGTAGGCCATGGGCCATCGATGTCGGGCGACAAGTGGTCGCCTGGCTGGTTATCGAAGGGGACTTGAATGAGCCCGGCGGCCGCTGTCGCAGCGGAAACCGCAAAGACAATTCGAAATCGAATTGGCAGCATATGTAAGGGCCAAGACAGCTGCAGCGCTATTCAGTGAATATACTCGTTTTACAAGTTCAACTCCAGATATTGCAGCCTCGGTGCCTTATAATGATACGGCGTTAATGCAGTTCTACACTCTATCTCGTGAATCCTTCGAAGCATATATGCGGCGTAGTTCAGCTATCTAATTAAACCTCGTAACCGCGCATCATAACTACCCAGCTTGTGCGACTAGCAAGGGTCCTATGTGCCCCGGGTGGACCCGAATGGAGGCGCATTGTATGCAGGTCTCATGTAGATCGATCCTCCAAGGCGTACAAAAGCGGCATTGCGAGGGCACTTTCACCACTTATCGTGTTGCGTTCATCAAGTGCTGATTTATTTTACTCTTCTCTCTCTCAGTAGACAAGTTGATCTATGGCTAGCCCAACTATCCTGCGGCCTTGCTTTGCTTTGTTTCTTCAGGCCTCGCCATTGATGCTTTGTTTACTTAGGCCAGCATCATGGAACGATTGAAGCGGATCGCTACGGGCACTATCACGTACCCTATACGGGAATACCGCAAGTTCCAAGACTATCGCCATCGGCGCATCAATGACGCACCCCTAACGTGGAACTTGAACGCTTGGAAACGCCTGCATCCATCACTTCGGCAAGGCTACAAGTACTGTCTCGGTATCGTGATCAGCATCTGGGTGCTCGTCCTCGTCTTTACCATATGGACCGGTGTTGTTCACAAGGCACAAGATGGCCTGGTCTTCACCCTGCAAACCGGCAGCTGCGCGGCTGCCCATAATATCAACTTCTGGGTCCATCTTGTAGCAAACGGCCTGGCTTCAAGTCTGTATGCCGTCTCCTCCTTTGTAATGCAGCGACTAGCTGCGCCAGCACGAGAGGATATCGATAGAGCTCACGTCGCCTCGAGGCCGATGAAGATTGGCTCACTCGCTCTCGTCAACTTTGCAGTGCTCAGCAAGAAACGATTGGGCGCGTTTTTCCTACTCTGGGCAAGCTCCCTGCCGCTTCATTTATTGTTCAATTCTGTCGTTGTATATACTTCGACGAACGCAGAGTGGTCGAGCTATGTTTACATGGTTTCGGAGGAGCAGCTCGAGTCTCTGATGTCCAACACCTCAGCTCTTGCCATTTCGGGCGTGCGACAATACGACGACATGCCTGGATTCGAACAAGCTTCTATCTTCGATATATCCTCTTTAGAGGCGCAAGCCATATTGCACCAGCGACCGCCCATGGTTGATCTCAGGCTTGATGAATGCATTGACACATTCGGCTCCGGATCCAGCGAAACCTGGGGCGACGTCGTCCTCGTACATAGCACCCTGAGCCCATACCCTCCAAGCAAATCCAAGCAACCCTCTTTCCCAAACAACTACCTCCCCTCTGTTGACAAAGACCCATGGCGATGGATGTGTGGACAGGAATATTCCTACGAAACGTGCGATGCGCAGAAAATTTTAGAGAGTGGCCAGTGGACGGTGAATGGCCTGGTTATATCGCGTTGCCTTGCGCGCAGATTTCCCGAACTCTGTGAGCTGAACGTGAGCCTAGTCGTCCTAGTCGTGGTCTTGGTAGCTATCTCAGTTAAGCTTATAGCCATTGTCTTTGCCGTGATGCTTGGCCGAGATCAGTCGCTTCTCACGATTGGAGACGCAATTGCCTCCTTCCTAAAAGATCCAGATAAGTCCGTGCCGTCCCTAAGTCGGTCAACCTATCAAAGTCGGCGGAGGATGGTGATGTTTGAAATGAAGGGGGCATTCTGGGCTGCAGCCATTTTGTAAGGTTTTGTCCCTCACCCCCTTTAACCGCCCGAGCTACCTAACGTCGTGGATTTATTTCAGCGGCATCGTTTCCCTGCCCCTGGCATGGTGGTTCTTCGCCTTCACATTTCGCGAAACGTCGACCGCCTTCTCTCTTTCAAAGACACCGTTCGATTTCGACACTATGCTCCGGTACGGACTCGGGAAGATGCCCACCAGGTGGTCGGAAACACTGAACAAAAGTCTCTTGTCTTATCCGGGGGCCGGAGACCCATCTTTCACATACACTAATGGAGCCGTTTTAGCTAACCTGCCTCAGCTCGCGCTGAGTGCTTTTTATTTGGTGTTCAACAACTATGTCACGCGGCTGTTCGTTGCGCTCGAGTTTCGAGCTTTCTCCACTCGCCGTCGAGGGCTCCGAGTTAGCCAGCCCGTGAAAGACACCAAGCAGCGCCGGGCTTATTTTCTCCAGATCCCTCTTAGATACAGTTTGCTCAGCATAGCAGTCTTTGCGCTGTTACACACCTTTCTATCCCAGACGTTGTTTTTACGCAGAGTTTATACCTTATTCCCGCAGTCGTACGATGACACTGGTGGGATCGGAAAGAAACTAATTTCCATGATTGGATACTCCCCTGTGGCTGGTTTTGCTTTCGCCGTGTTGTTGACATCCCTAGTCCTTTCGGGCATTGTCATAGGGTTGATACCTCTCGATTGGAGGTTGTTAGACACTAGTGGAAACTCGCTTGCGATTGGCATAGCATGTCACCCCCCCGAGGAAATGTGCGATATTCACGAGGGCGCGATAAGGTGGGGGGTAACAAACAAATATGCGGACGGTGATATCAAGTGCTCGTTCAGTTTGCTGCCAGTTCGCCCACCTGATCCTGGGGAAGTCATAAATACCCACTCTAAAGCATCATAGATGTTCCTTTGCAATAAAAAGTTTCAATTACGCCACATTAGTTAATACCAATATAATTTGATCAGTTCCTCCTACAATGTAACTTCTTTTGGGGCAGTACTTGCTGCTCGGAACTTAGCAGATTTGCTGCTAAAGTATACTCTTCGCTCCCCTTGACGAGACTTTCACGATCTCTGGCATAGAGTATGTACGAACTCCCGTTGGCAAGGCTATAGACCACAATATCAAGGAACCGTCACCATTCCTCAGTCGCCGACAGTAGCCACGCCGTCTTCAATTGCCCTACAAGGAGATGTGCCACGTATTCCCCCCCTTTTGCGCCATATCATGAACTTACTATCCTGTACTCTTTACTACGTGAAGAGTCGACATACCTACTGTCTCCTGTGTCTATACTTGAGATACCGGTGCTCCGAGATACCCCGTTTTTTTCCTACTTATTGTGCATGGTCAACAGCGATGCATGAAGAACGGCGGCCGGATTGCAATGAATGGATACTCTACCATCTCGATACTTGACATACATAGGTCAAAGCACATGCTTGAAACCAATTTATTAACTTAATCAAGCTGATCCCTTCCTAATAGAGCTCAATTGGAGTTGATAACAGAGGACACGAGCACTCGGCCCTTTAGCCTACGCAAAGCAATATAATGATTACGATCATATGAACAACTGCTCCACTAATGATTCAACAATTGCTGATTTGAGTAACAAAAGACCATCGAAATTCAGGAACATATATTCGCGCAAATAGCATCGCTGGTCAAGGGCCTATCGTGGCAATACGTACACCAACCGTGATTGTGATATAAGACCGACAAGCACCCGTGTAGATAATGCCGCTCTTCACTAGGCGCAATAAACTCAAGGCATTATCTAGATGCTGTCAGAGACCACGACTTCCACCGCGGAAGCCTGAAATACAAACACGATGAAGACCTCCTACTCCCTCGTGACGCTCTTCGCCACGACCTTCTCACCCGTGAGCGCACACTGGGTATACAACCGCCTGATAATCAACGGCGAAGTCGGGGAGCCATACCAATACATCCGCCCGCCCCAAAACGGGAACAACTTCCTCTCCGACGTGAACTCCACCGACATGCGCTGCAACATCGGCGGCGCCTCAGGAGTCCCCAACAACACCGAGACAGCGACCGTGCGCGCAGGCGACGAGCTCGGCTTCAGCATCGGCTCGACGTTCGGCCACCCAGGTATCCAACAAGTGTACCTTTCGCGGGCGCCCTCATCCCCTTCCTTATCAGTCTACGACGGCTCAGGCGACTGGGCGCGCATCTACTCCCTCACGACAACTCCAACATGGCCGAACGGGACGGGAACGACAGGCAAGAACAGCTTCGCGGAGGCGCGGCCCGGCGCCGTGGACTGGGCCACGCATAAGCTGACGTCATTCCTATTCACGCTGCCGGCCGCGACGCCGGCGGGCGAGTACCTGGTCCGCGCGGAGGGGATGGCGGTGCATGCGGCGCATAAGCCGGGCGGGGCACAGTTCTACGTCTCGTGCGCGCAGATTCGCGTCGTAAATGATGTACAAGCCGGTATTCGTAAAAATAACAGCTCTGAGCTGGGTCCGCTTGTGAAGATCCCTGGTGTCTACCGTGGGGACGAGCCCGGGGTGTTACTCCCCGTGTTCTGGTCTGGTCTGACGAGGTATACGACGGCTGGGCCCGCGCTGTGGCCGCCCGGAACGAAGGAGCAGCATGTTGCGAAGCATCTGTGAGGCGCGTAGTTCAATTTTTGTTTAGAGGATGCGAGAGTAGCGTGGTTAGTCATTTAGAAGCCTTAGATAGGGTTTGCGGGGCCGGTGTGATTCAAAACAGTATAGATGTAGACGGGATGAAGCTGCATTGTTAGAGATAATCTCACATGCCTAAACTCACCTGGCAGAGATACACGAGAAAAATTAGACATGATCAGAGCAGCACATGGCGAGAATAAGACAGAATAAAATGAGACATGGTAAACCTAACGCTGGCGCATTCGCACTATGTAACGCTTGTACTAGGCAAACAGATAACTCGAGCCGGGAAAAGGAGGCCAGAGTCTTAGTTAGGTCGTTCAATAATATCGCCCCCGTATCGCAATGTAACGACGTGTAACAAGAAGGCGCCGGTCGATGAGTCTGACGAGGGCATGGAGAAATATTTCCGTGGCCGACGGCGGAGGAGGCGAGAGGAGGGTATCCACTTCATTCTATATCCCACCCAGGAGATCCTCGGGAAATGGAGGAATAGGCGACCTTACATAACCGCCGCTTGGCCGACGCGACCTCGGCGTTGTATTCATAAATTCATTTCTCATGACCTAGATCGCATTTCATTTTGGCTTTAGATTCGTCGCCTAAACCTCTTCTTTTTCCTTCTTCGGTTTTTTTTAGAGTTTGTTTGCGAGTTTTGTTTGCGCCATTTTAATCGGTTAATACTCGATCGACCCCGGACATCTTACGATGCCCCTCACAACCCCGTCCGTTTTCCCACCGGCCTCGGATGAGTTCGTCAAGTTCGCGGGCCGGCGCAGCGTCGTCCACAGCACGAAGGGCATTGTCGCGTGCACGCAGCCACTGGCAGCGAAATGCGGTATTCAAATTCTCGATGCGGGAGGGAATTGCGTTGTAAGTGTCTACTAAATTGCTCCATTTGTATGAGCAATTGACTGATAAGTTACGCATAGGATGCGGCGGTTGCTGTTGGTATGTCCATAATCTGAACGGCGTTTACATCGCCTACTTTTTATATATCATGCAATGCCGTATTACGTTACATGCAAGCATGATGAGTAAATGGTGAGCGCTAACCTCTACCCTATAAACAGCCGCCGGTCTCAACATGACCGAGCCCTGCTCAACTGGCATTGGCGGAGACATGTTCTGCCTGTACTACGATGCCAAGACAAAGAAAATCTCGGCCCTCAACGGATCGGGGCGTTCGGGCGCTAAGTGCACGCTGGAGACGGTGCGGAAATCTCTCGGGATCCCGGACGGCCAGCCGGGCGCCATACCTACACACAGCCCGCACGCCGTCTCGGTCCCCGGCGCACCGGCAGGTTGGTGTGATTCCGTCGCCCGCTTCGGTAGCGGCAGGGTGACTATGGAGCAGATTCTCGCACCTGCCATTGAGCTCGGCGAGAAGGGCTTTCCTGTCTCGGAGGGCGTCGCGTTTTTTGTAAGTATGCCTGGTTAATTTGTGTCCGCTCATCAGTCTAGTAGGCGGCTAACATAGAACAGTGGAATCGTTCCGAACCGCTCATCCGCCGGATGTCGCCCAATGGCAGCGAGATGCTAAAGAGGGATCCGTCGGTACTAGGCGGCGTGCGTGCGCCACGAGCGGGAGAGATCATGAAGAACCCCACGCTTGCCCAGACCTTCCGGGCCATCGCGGCCGAAGGCAAAGCCGGGTTCTACCAAGGGCGAATCGCCGAGGAACTCGTAAAAGTCGTGCAGGATCTAGGCGGACATCTCGAAGTTGACGACCTGGCACACCATTTGGAGGTTGGCAGCGAGCCCGTAGACGCCATCTCAGTGCAATTCCGCGGGCAAGGCGTCGCGAAGAAGCTGTGGGACCGGATCGCGGACCCTGCGCAACAGGGGACGAACCCGGACCTCGGCCTCGAGGTCTGGGAACACCCACCCAACGGCCAGGGCATCGTGGCGCTGATGGCGCTGGGGATCATCGAGGAGTTGGAGAAGGATGGCAAGATCCCAACGTTCAAACCAGAGGACTTCAACACCGCGCCATACCTGCATGCCATCATCGAGTCGCTGCGCATCGCGTTCGCGGACGCGAGCTGGTTCGTCACGGATCCCAACGTAGAGCGCGTGCCGGTCGCCGACCTCTTGTCCCGCGAGTACCTATCCTCGCGAGCGAGGGCGCTCTTCTCCGCAGACAAGGCCGGCGCCATGCCCGAGCACGGGATGCCGTCACCGGCGCACCAGAGCAGCGACACTGTGTACTTCGCCGTGTCAGACAGCGAAGGCAACGCCGTCTCATTTATCAACAGCAACTACGACGGGTTCGGGACGTGCATAATCCCCAAAGGCTGTGGCTTCACGCTACAGAACCGCGCATCGAATTTCAGTCTAGACCCCAGCGGTAAACACCCGAATGTCCTGGCGCCGCGCAAGAGACCCTACCACACCATCATTCCCGCCGCCGTCACGAATCTGCACGACGGCAGCTTACACTCCGTGTTCGGCGTCATGGGCGGCTTTATGCAACCCCAGGGCCATGTCCAGGTGCTTCTAGGACAAATTGTAGGAGGGCTGAACCCACAGCAGGCGCTTGATGCCCCGCGCGTATGTGTCGGGGCTGGGATGCCGGACGACGGCAAGGTCATCGACACGAAAGTGTTTGTCGAGGAAGGGATGCCGGCAGAGACAATTGAGGGACTGAAGAAGCTAGGCCATGACGTTCAGATCCTGAGAGGAAAGGCCAGGTCGAAGTTTGGCAGAGGCCAAATCATCCGCTGGACGACCGACCCAGTCGAGAATGACATAGGCGTTTGGTCTGCGGGTAGCGATATGCGTGGTGATGGCGCGGCCTATCCACAGTAAACACTCTACCTCCCATATTTGCAAGGAGACGACCCGACCTCGTAGGATAGCATAAGCATTAGAGAATACCACACTACAGTACCATCATGCCAGTGTTGCTGTGATAGGAGAGAACATGGGCTCGTAAGGACTTACATGGAGTCACTACTCGAATTTTAGCAATTTTGCTGTACTTAAGTTGTCGCCTGCCTACCAACCAAGAGGTCGATCGTGATCCAAACGAGCTTAGGAGCATTCTGTTCATTAGGCGTCATATTTTATACACAAATCTCTATACGTTTTAATCGTACACACAAAGCTTTTTTACCCTTCTATGCGTTTGTTCTTAACTTGACTCGGTGGCCGAGTCCGACGAGCCCTCTGCCGGGGCTAAAACTCCCTTCTCCTCGAGCATCTTAGCGAGCGATCCGTCTTGGTGCATGGAAACGAGGATATCGCAGCCGCCGACGAATTCCTTGTTGAGGTAGAGTTGGGGGATGGTGGGCCAGTCGGAGAATTCCTTGATACCTACAAATGAAAAACTTTGTGTTAGCGACACCTCTCACAAAAACAGTTCATCTTTGATATCCATACCGGACCGTAACTCGTCATCCTCTAGAACGTTGAATGCAGCAAACTTGGCGGGATCGACGCCCTGGAGACCCAAGATCTGAATGCTGGCGCGCGAAAAGCCACACTGAGGTGTCTCAGGAGTGCCCTTCATGAACAGCACTACGGGCGCCGAGCTAACGGCCTTCTCGATAGCTTGCTTCGTGTGGTCAGACAGCAGGCGCTGCTGGAAAGCTGTGAGGAAGGGAGTCGGGCGTAGGAGGGCCGCTTGTCTGGCGACGGGGCGCGCTGCTTGCCGCAGGCTCTGCCGTGACGACGTGCAAAGTCAGTCGATGCAAATTCTCCTTGACCCTGTGGTCTATATTCAACACAGGCAAGGGAGACACTTACAGCTGAAAATAAAGGTCTAGCGAACATGATGGCGTGACTATGGGATGTTGAGAACTGCAGCAATGCGGCGGATTTCAATCGTGGATACAGCTACAGCTAATAGCTTCCCGTCAGGTCGGGCCGGCATTCTGAATTTACTGGATTATTATGCGGCAATCGAGGGATGCTTTCAAGCGGCAACAACTGTGTAGCCAGTTGCGTGCAGGGCAATTACGCTGGACCCCGCCCCGTTAACGCCCCCCGAATGCCCATGAACCCTGGCTGACCAATCGCCGGCAAAGCGCGTTCGGCTTGTGACGGAGCTCTCAGACAGTTGAAACCCCTCTATGACGACCCACGGCAAGCTTATGACTGTTCTAGTCTCACCATCGCAATGGTCGGCTGAACCTGCCTAAAGCGGGCAATTATACAGCCCTGTGCTCAGTAAGTATAGGGCTCTTTCAAGTATCAAGCTGTTTACAGTTGTACAAGGTTATGAACATCTATTAAACCTCGACCCTCGCCCTTTGTTTTGCCTTCCAAGTCCTCTTCAACTTACGAACCCAAAATAACCTACAATTGGATTTAAAGCTTTCACTATGCTCTCTGCCATCACCGGCGGATACGATCCGCACAGCTCACGGAGGAACTCCGTTAGAGCTCTTACAGCATCACTTGATGATGGAAAGACGCATCTCCTCCTCGCCTGTTCGTAAGCAATGTCCTCCTAAACTCCAAGAGTCGAATAACATGTAACTCCGGATACAGAGGCAGCGTTGCTACTATCAAGTTGCCCAACATCATCCAAGCTCTATCCAAGTACCCCTCAACTCAGCTCTCCATCCGAGTTGTCTTAACGCCATCGGCATCGCGCTTCCTGGCTGGTCAATCCAAGGAGCAACCTACTATTTCTGGAATCAGTAACCTTCCTAATGTCGATGCTGTGGGTGAGTAACACATCAATACAGACCCTCAATGCCTCTTGCGTGGGGATTACTCATCAGACCTATACTAACCCCTCCCAGTACGTCATCTCCTGTCCTTGTAGCTAGGAAAATGCAGAATGAATATCACAATAGAGGGACGACATACTTACCCTTAGCAGTATATCGACGCGGATGAGTGGAAGGTTCCCTGGGTAGTAAGTGATGTTCTCCTATCCCATTAACCCCTGAAAGCTCTCGCGCCGGACGTCGCTTACAATCAATCGCAGAGAGGGGCTGGAATCCTACACATTGAACTCCGTCGTTGGGCTGATATACTCGTCATTGCGCCCCTGAGGTTAGCATTCTGAAGTTTTCCATTCCGCTTTGTGACATTTGTGGGAGTAGAAATACCTACTATATTGGGGACTTTCAACATCCATCACTTCTGCAAGTTCTCGGGATATCTGGCATCTTCTGCATTCGCTGATTCCTGACTTCAGTGCCAACACACTGGCAAAGATAGTGGGAGGATTCTCCGATAGTCTCCTGACGTCGGTGGTGCGCGCGTGGGACCAATGGGGTGAGCTAGATACAAACACAGCCCCGGCTGCCACAGCATCTACTACCGGCCAAACCGATACCGCTACGCAGGAAACTACAGTGATATCAATGACACCAGCTGGAACAGACGGAGCGAGCAGAAACAGAAGGCTCAAAAAACGCCGCATCGTCGTTGCACCCGCAAGTACGTAGCTCTTTCTATACCATTATTGGAGGCCCTTCTTCTGTAAGATCGTCGCTAAACCTCACTCCCCGCATCATAGTGAACACAGCAATGTGGCGCCACCCGATAACGGCAAAGCAACTCCGCGTTCTGGAAGAAGAATGGGGCGTTCAAAAGGCGCCAGCACCCACGCAGCCAGACGACGGATCGGCGCCAGGAACGTCCCAAGAAAACGGTACAAACAAAGACGAGGGCGAAGGCTGGTTCGAGGTCCTCCGTCCACAATCCAAGGTCTTAGCCTGCGGCGATGCCGGAGACGGCGCCATGCTCGAGTGGTCACAGATTGTGACCGTCATCGAGGAACGCCTTGGGTTGTGGACGCAGTGAGCAACTCCGTGGACCCCAGCTGCTATTATTTCCGATAAGTTGAGAAAAGAAGTTTGCACACGCCGCTGAAGGGATGGCAGTAAGTAGGTAGGTAAGTAGATAGGTAGGAGTCGATTTCACCAACAGCTTATTTAATATCGAGTGTCTACGAATTTGTTATTCATGAGCACATAATCAATTTATCACGAGAAATTCTATAAAAAATATCTTTAGTCACCTTTAATCCGCCAGATGTTAAAAAGGACAAACTATCAATCGTTCACCAAAGTTACACGGATAATGTCATGATGTATTACAAAGTGTGATCGTATCGATCCGTGAATTGTCTCTCCACCGGATCTTCTCTCGTGTACAAGTACAAGTTGTATGTCAGTCAATTCCGCCTGTTCCCCTGAGAATGCTTCATCAAACCCCCATTTTTGCCTACCCGTGTAGGATGCATACATAGTAAGGTACAAGCGCAATGCAATGCTAAGCCATAAAGTGTGAACAATCAACCGTTGGTCCCCCCTTTTCCGCATAAAGTCCAATCATCATCAACGCCAGATTTGTACACGGCAAGAAGGAGGAAGAGTTACTCCTCCAGTTCCTGCAAACTGTTTTGGATTTCAAAATATTGACACAACAAACGTAATAAAACAAAGGAGAGTACGTTTCTTTCTTTTCTCAAATATCGAAATGACAGGGTTGTGTCTATGCGCGTACGTATTGACGGGCATGACAACCAGGCATATATTCACCCCAGGCAGCAATACAATGGTAAGACTCGTCGTTTCGGGATATGATTCGTTATGTGCAGACGAAGCCTATCTTGGTTGTCGGGGAATATACCGTCTGCCGTTCATGGGGCTTACTTGAGGTCATTAGGGTCATGGCGGAATGTACAACTCTCCCCTTTAGCACATTGGCCTTTAGCCCAGAACGAACACGGTTTGGTGCCGATAAGAGCACGGTTGATACCCTTATGATCCTTGGTTCCGCGGTTAAACTCTTTGCGGTTTCCACGTTCGCCGCCATCCCGATGATACTGTCCCTGGGAATCGTAGTCTTGTTTATGTGACCCGTATGTCGTTTCATCTCGCGAGGTATTCTCGTACTGCTGGGAGTACGAAGGATATGTCTGGCCCTGCAACTGGGCGCTATATGATTGTGCCTGGCTTTGTGCCCATGCCTGCCAGGCCGCATAATTGGGGTCCTGCGTCGCTGCTTGGGGTGGTCGCGCAGGGCCACCAAGAGTAGCTAGAAGATTAGATAGACTATTGTCGGGCTGAGCTGGTGTAGGCTGTGGGACAGCATTGTTCTGAGCTGCCTGTGGGTTTTGCAGAGCTTGGACTTGCTGTAAGATGGCAGCATATTGATCGGGAACTTGGGGGGCAATCTGCGAGTAACCTTGTGTTTGGGGCTGAGTTTGAGCCTGTGTCTGGTATGCGACAAAATGACCGGTTTGAGGTGTACTATATTGACTTTGCGCATGAGTGGCTGTGGATTGTGAGCCCTGAGATGGTGCGATAGGTCGGATTGACAAGTCCCTGCATTGATCTACAGCGTTCTGGATAATAGAAAACGCTTTTTGCACCTGCTCATCTCTCGTTTCGGGAGGCGAAACGGCTCTCCGGTTGGCTGGGTTGTAAGGAGTCGGATCTACGTAGTTTCTCGCTCTGTCGGATTGAAGCAAGGCCAACACGCGCGCGTCACGTTCGTCCTGGCTCATCAAGCGAGCTCCTGTAGTCGATTGTGCTGGCGCCACGTTCAACCCAGCGCTGACGTAGGTCGATGTCAAACCAGCGCCATGATTAGAAGAAAGCCCGAGACGTCGGAGCGCAGACTGAGAAGCTGCGGTTGCTCCATACTGCCTCGACTCTGACCAGCGCAGGTGAATTTCTTGTTTCTTTTGGTCGTTTGCCAACAGCAAAGCTTGTGTTGGTTGAATAGAGGGTTCGAAAGTCTTTCCCGGAGGCGATCTAGGTGATTCGGGGATTTCGGATAGCGTTGTGTAGATGCTCATCAGTTCGCGATTTTCATAGTCTTCCATGACCTTCTTTTGCTCTGAATCAATCTCGCGGGTGCCGCCACGAGTGACATAGTTCTTCTCTTTCTGGTCATCGTTAAGAGCAGAATAGTCGAATAATTGAGGCGTAGCCCAAGGACGAATATCTGTCTCTGTCGGATTTCCATCGTCATCATCGTCCTCGTCATCCCCCTCTTGCATGCTACGCTGCATTTGTTTCAGCATTTGACCTTCCAGACGATTGTCTCGCGCATCTCGAATCATGTTGCTAGCTCGGCCCTCGTCCTCATTAGAGTCGTGTTCGAAAACCCGGATCTGAACCAGTTCATCGTCAGGCTTCCACGTCACAGTCCGACCCCTTCGTGCTTCTTTACGTAGTCTACGCGTCCTCTCCTCTGGGGTTTCAGGAGCTTTCACTGGTCGTTCTTGTGGCTTAGGTTTCTCAGCCGGTTTAGCAATCTCTGCAAGCAAACCACTGATAGTTGAAGATATGGATGATTGGGGCTCGGGTTTTTTCGCGGGTGGTTTAAGTGCTACGCGCGATTTGCTAAGTATCGTGGATCCCGAAGGTCGAGGGCGTGGTTGTACATTGTTAGACGTAGAACTCGACGAGCCTGTGGAATTGGAAATCGAGGCTGTGGCTGTTCTTGTAGGGCCCGGTACACCCGTATTATTTTCTACCGCAACTTTCTTGGTGGCACGGGAATCAGCCTCGTCGTCTCTCGGTCGTTTCGACGGTAAAGCCTTAACCGCGGCTTTCTCGGCATTGTTGGCCACTTTCCGCGCGGAGATTAAACCCGAGTATGCTTTTGTCTCTTTTCTTGCTGCTTCTAACACTGGCTTGTTACCAAGCTGAGGAGCCTGGGGTTTTGAGGTGGCCCGAATATCCTTATAAGCCGCATTTGCCGCCTTTGAAGTCTGTTTAGTTTCTCTTTCCTTTGCGTTGTCGAGAGGCTTTTGTTTATGTTGACTAGATACTGCGGGCTTGTCGGCGGCATTTTTAGCTGTTCTCTCTTCAGCATTCTTTGAAATCTGTACGACAAGTTGTTTTCCCTCGTCATCGAGATTGTCGCCATGCTTCTCCAGCACAGTAGACAATTTTACTTTCTGGAAAACATCCATATCCATCAAAGTAGCCTCCGAAAAGAAGCGAAGAATGCTTCGTGAAAGATCGGTGTTGTAAGTCTTATTCGCAAATTGCCGGCTCAAAACGATTGTCAAGCTCGACATCAGTTTCATATGTTGGCCCATGTTTCTCAATGTCTCCTCATCGCCGAACTCAAGTGCCGTCTCTAGAGCTACACGCACAAGATCATATTTGCTATCGATCGCAGCTTGCAGCTGAGATGCTTGGTTTTTAGGGGCAGTGGACTTCTGCTCTCTCAAGGTCTTTGCTTCCGCACATATGTCAACGACGTACTTGCCAAAGTCGGCCACTCTTCGGCCAATGACTTTCGACCAAGGATCCTCCTTCTCGCCTTGAGATACCAAGGTTTGGCCAGCATTGAATTCGTGCCTGATAATCTTCACCACATCATGCTGAGTGCCCTTTTCAGGGTCTGTTGGCCGTTTTGAAGTCATTATCTATGAAAGGTGAAGCAAATCGGAATTAGCTCAATTCAATCCAAATATGCAGATGAGATCATATTTGCGCGTAAGTATACCTCGGCCTGCTGGGAAGAAGGGGCTATGTTCAAAAATAAAGTGTACAGCGTGTTGACAATGGCGAAGGTAAATATAGCGATCAAGGAAGGTTCAGGGTGTATGGTTGCCCGGGCATCGGTAGGAAAGGTAGAAGTGCAAACGTAGTAAGGGTGATGCTGTAGGCATGTGATTGACACAAACTTACCTGCTGAACAATGACCTCCTGGGGGTCTTCTTCTTCTTCGCTCGACTCGGTAAGGCTTTCGCTGTCATACTCCGCAGCCTCTGATTTGCCTGTCTCTCGATACTTTTCCACCTTTAATGTACCTAGTGACAACATCAATACCCTACCAAATCCACAACACAGGATTAATCTGCTTACCTGCTTTACCTGTTATTTTTTTCTTCTCGCTCTCCAAACTGGCTTTTCTACTCTCCAGCTTCTTCAGTTCGTCGGTAAATCTTTTATGCTCCTCCGACCCAATCGATGCAGCGTTTGTGTGTTCCTTAGTTTTGTCGATATCTTCGCTGATCCTCTTAAGCTCTTCAACTATAGGTCGCACCTTTTCTCGGAGCACTTCGCACGGTAAAGGATTCGGAACTAGAGGAAGGAGACGCGTTCCGTTTCGATTGTCACCCGCAACATGTGGTTTGACTCCTGGGGTATTCGTGACCACCTGGCGTCGCACCGGCGTCGCTCCCACGAAAAGATTGGGGCACCCTTTAAGCGACTTCCACCCTTCCTCAGGTTTTCCCGCTCTAGGAACAAATATCACAGAGTCACCCGAAGTTCCGTTGGTGAATGACACACTAAGCTTCGATCCGGCTTTTGGCGGCTCGGTCATAGGAGGACGCGATACCGAGGGCGGCGTAATACGAGTTGGGGCTGATGCTATCGACGCGCTCCCCAGTCTCTGAGCTTGGCCCTGAGACTGCCAAGGCCCTGGGTGAGAAGCTGTCGCTATATGACCTTGAGATTGGGCCAGGGCTGCATTGCTATTTCCCGATGCAAGTGCCGCAGGATGTGGCGATTGGTTTGGGTAGCTCTGTCGAGATTCGGTGTTTTGTGGTGCTGGGTATCCGCCAAAGGTTTGTGACTGATATGGAGACGCCGGGTCAGCCTGGTACGAGGCCTGACTTTGCTCTGGCTTAGGTGTTGATGATTGTGCAGATGGAGCTGTGCCCATCCGAAAAGACGGGTTGTTGTTTCCGTACAACTGCTGTCCTTGAATATAGGGGCCTGAAGGGCCGTGCTGGGATTGTGCCTCCGCCCAAGAGTTCCTTTGAAAATCATTCACTCCAACATGCTGCTGAGGCTGCGCGAAGTCGGGGTAGTGCCCTACGAGGTCTTGGGAGTGAAATTGTCGAAAATTCAAGTTCTGACTATTGTTATAGGGAACATTTGGTTGCTGATAGTCATTGCTATGCGAGTGCGCCGCCACCTGGGTAGGACCCAAGGATCTGATATCGTGAGGGAAAGTAGGCTGGCCCTCCACTCCAAAGCCTAGATTAGAGTATTGGTGTTGAGCAGCATACTGTCCATGGCTTTGCTGGCCATACGGGCTTGCAGTCGGGGCATAGCCAACATGTTCATAATGGTTCTCATGGTTTGTTGGGCCTTCGAGATACGAGGCCGTGTTATGGTCTACTTGTCCCACGAAGCCACCATCACTGCTGCTGGCATTGACTCCATCCATTCCAGAGCCGACCGGGCCGATCGTCCAGCCAGCAGTTCCATGCTGGGCCATACCGGAGTCCTGCAATGACTTTCCGTCAACAAGAATCTTTCACGTGACCTAAAAAGTGTGAGTGGAGTGTATGCCAAGACGACTTGCAGAAGGGGTGTGTTTCTATAAGCCAGCGATTGTTTGGCTCAGAAGGGCACGTACCAGAAACAGTAACTTGAGTTCTTTATCAGTTAGGCAAAGGCTGAACAATGCAATTGGCGAAATTCAGTGAACACTGATTGCTTCAGGATACGCACACACGTGGTAAGTTGCCCAACGCAGTGATGTGAAAGGGAACAAGGATGATGTGTGCTTATCAAAGTAGGAAAAAATTGGGCGTGTGTCTAACAGACAGAGCTG
Organism: Xylaria sp. 218_066; assembly: GCA_019843955.1. NCBI lineage: Eukaryota > Fungi > Ascomycota > Sordariomycetes > Xylariales > Xylariaceae > Xylaria > Xylaria sp. 218_066. The sequence goes on along the minus strand of JADKYC010000047.1, from coordinate 164,371 downwards.
CTGCTGCAAGTTTACCGGCCGAAAGAGGAATAGTCCAGGATCTACAAACGGAATGATCAGCTTCAGGTACCTTAGGACGCTGTCAGGCACAGCACGGAAAAATTGCCAGACTCGAAAACGTGAAAGACGCGTGGTGGTGGTGGTGTGGTAGCATGAGTACTGCAGGTTGATTGATGAAAAGAGATTGTTGTGGTATCTAGGTACCCTGCCGAGCAGAGAATGGCATCTGAGTAGTAGCTCTTGCTACACGACAAAAAATGCACTTTATGGTGTGGTGAAGCTCTGGGGGGTTTGTTTGTTGTGGTCTTAACGCATCGTGGGGATGAGATGGTATAGACTGCCCGAGAGGTCATCGTCCCAGCAATCGAGATTAACACAACAGAGGATCAGCTGCCCTATAGAGCCTACAAGCTCGTCGAAGCATTAAAGAGCCGAGGTATCCCAATGATAACAGGCATGCGGGTTCACAGCCTACCACCGCACAACCTTGAGGAGTTGACGCAGTGTTAAACTGCACAGGTGGAGTGCTCATTGCTGGTTGAAGTCTTCGAATCTAAGCCAAGTTGACTAGTCTCTGGGCTGTTCGCAGTTGAACCACTTCATGATTGATGAACGAATATGCCGAATAGGTGAAAGGACGAACAGATCGTTCTGACAAACACCCAAGCACGCCCGCATACAAATTGACAATGCCTGATTTGGTGGTGCTGCCCCCGTCTCTCACATTAAAAGGGTGAACGATATGATGCGCCAGTCTGCTGACCCCAGCTCTTATGTGCCGCCCTCTTCCTCTAATTCTGCCCTTTGGTCTCCAGGGCCAAGAAACATGAAGGGGATTCTAAGGGGTCACTGATGATATGGGTATCTTGGTGAGTCAGGACTGTGATATCCCAATCCGGCCAGAGCTTGTCCAGACTATACACTGATTCCAGTGGTCTCTCGCAAGTGCATTTTTACCTGTAATTGTAACAGACTCGATTGCTTGCTGCCATGGCTGGCTTCCCATTTGGATCCGAGCCTCCCCCGGCCTAACAACCTGCAATTCACTTTTGCAGGTTGATGGTCAGATTTTCGGAGACTGGGGCGGGAACAACCAATGAACAAACGCCAGCCGGCACTCAAAATACAGAAAAACCTTGCTTTTGCTCTCACCCCTCAATTGAACTAAACGCGAACACAAAAGGTGATGCAACAATGCTTGATAAGGAAATCGGGGAAGGGGGATCGGTGGTTTTCAGCATACCCTTTATAGTAATTATTTCCAGTCCTTAATCAACAACACTGCGGCTGCGATTGCTACTGATTATGCAGTCGTGTGTAGTAGGCCCAGCGTACTCCGTTATGCTCCCTTAAGTGAGAGTAGCAAGTTTACAACATGGATAATTTTCGCATATAACTAATGAGAAAAGCGATCTGTGAGTCTATCTCGGGATTATTGAACAGTTTGGAATGGTCCAGCGATGGGAAATGATAGCCGTGGATGCTGGAATTGATGGAGGGTTGACAGAACGCGTGGCCTCTCTTGGTGGCTTGGGATCAAGTTGACAAAAAATGACGCGACCGAGAAGATGGCGCTAAATGGGGGCGCTAATCATCAGATAAATGCTTTCAACTATTTAATATTCGAGGACGGAAACACGGGCGTCAATCATTATCTAGCGGCATCTAAGGTTAATGTGCGCGCAAAGACCGGGATTGATGAAGATGAGGATGGCGACATGGGGAGATGGAAAAGGTCGAAGGAGGAAGAAAGCTGATGGACCGGACAAAATGGGGTTTTGAAGAAAGGGAGGTGGAGGGGGCAGCGGTTTGCAAGTGCTAAAAGAGTTTAAAAAAAGGGAAGCGAAACCTTTGGCTGATGCGGGTACTACCTAACCTAGTCTAGCCTCATGCTGAGACAGCTGGTGATTGTGGCCCCTAGAGCCCGGTAAGCGGGCACTGACGCCAGCTGCCGGTACTTCTACAGCTGCACATTAGCTACAGATATGCTCATTATCATGCCACTCTATTCTTTTATGACTGTACCACCTAACTAATAAATCTACAATACGGAGTAGATGATCAAACATTTGTTTACCATGCATCTGCGATATAGAAGCACTAAAAGGACGGAGTAGTAGAATGCTGCAGTCCTTGGGTATTTGGTATTTATGAGATATCACAAGAAGATTCCAACCGGGTCCGCGATACCTACATATGTACGTACATTCTTATCTGGCTAAGTATTACTTTCTCAGTGCTCTTTGAGCTCTGCGAATGTAACTCAGGAAATATTCATACTCAGCTTGCTTACTTCGCTAAGTTCAGCTCATATAACACGCATTCTTTCTATGGTAAGCTTTCGGTGCCGTGTAGTTGATATCCTTATTTACGTAAAACTACCTGATTCGTACCAGACGATAAGAGTGCCCACTGAGCATAACCGGTTTTTTTCATTAAGCTCTACATAAAACATCGGAATACCGGACACTTGCATCCAATATTGAAACTTGGGGAGGGGTGAGCAGCCTACCAATCCAACCATGTCACTCAGACATAACGAAAGAGCAAACATAGCGAGAAATACGGCCCCGAGTAACCGTAGATAACAACTAATCAGTGGCCTAGAAGTTTCCCAAATTTAAGTATGATAAGTCTAGAGCGCCGCCGAAAATCCGAGACCGAATCAGGGGCAGTCGTTCCTATGAAATCTTTCAACGCTGCTCACATTGCGCCATAAGATCCGGAACGAATGCACCCAGCCATTGCGCTTGCCCTTATGCCAAGGGCTAACCATTAAATAAATCGTCATAGTGAATTTTTAGAAGGCATTTTCCGGTTAAATATATTTCGTGATGCTCGTATAAGGAAACAAGATAATAATGTAGGCCCGAGAATGGTCCATAGATAGTTGACGGTAAACACGTACACTACGATCCTGACGCAAATGCTATTATATCATTTGACTCCGATGGAGCCTAAAAATAACTCCCTTTGTTGTGGATTTACGATACTCTGGGCGATATCACTCATGGATTCGACCTCACGAATACCCTCTCCATGCTTGAACCTCCATATCTCGGACGGAATGCCACCATCTTCGCTGTCGTATCGAACCTGGAAAGCCTGCCACCTCTGATTTCGTAACTCTGATACGTGTGACTCCACAGCACCTCTCTCGCCAGAGAATATCAACACTCCTGGATAACCGGGCTTTGTAATCCCAGACACTTTCGAGCCAGCAATAGAGGGGTTCAGAGCCAGCTTCCGCTTGTTTGTGTTGAGGAGATGATGAAGCCAAATGATGACTGTCCTGTTGGCGAGCGTCTCTGCTCCCTGAGACTCGGATTGCCCAATCTTTCCTATAGTTTGATGGGGGTTTTCTTGCGACTCAACTAGATCTCTAAAAGCGAGCAGTAGCGCGTCTAGGACCTCTTCACCTGAAGGGGCTCCTATCGAACAAAACGAAGCCTTCGTAGCAGACCTTAAGTCTTCCTTATAATGTCCCATGGCAGAGATGACTTCGGGAAACCCATCTATAGGGTAATTATCTGGCAATCGGAGCAATAGAACCGCAGGAAGTTTCGCACTAGCTTCGTCTTCACTGCAATGCGAATATTTGAGCTCCCGAGCTTTTGGAGAGAAGCTTAGAGAATCAGGGTACATTGCAAGCAGTAGGTCTAACTCGGCTGCGAAACGCCCTACTGCTTCTGTTTCCATGTTTGCGATACGGCTTCCCACAAGGATGTCGTGAAACACTCTTCACTGCAGGTCGACCTTGGAATGTTGTACGGTTATGCCAAGTGAATATTGGCCCTAGATTGGTGGGGATCGAGACATGACGTAACAATTGCAGTAGCTTATCTGCAATGTCTCATTCTATGCATTCGCTGGTTTATAGACAGAATGAATCGTTTGAGATGCGGAAATTGAAGAAACAAGTTATCATCATATGACATATTTTGTGTTATACATATCTTATCTCGGAGAGCAAAGGTACTGAAGCATCGTTTTTGAAAAGATACCAGCATTAGAGTCGTTTTGCCTACTAGGTAACTAGCTAGCTATAGGAGACTTTATTCGCAAATCATCAGCTTGAGCATAAGAGAAAAAGGCATTGATTTTTTTAGGCGGCGTGAAATAATTATACCTGCAGGCCGTATGTAGCCTACGGCGTCGAAAGAACGGAAAATAACATGATCATACCTCAACACCACTCAATATCGTCTTGATATATCACGCCTCGCGGATCCGAGACTCTTATGATCTGGGGGATTTTAGAGCGTGTTGAACATCTCCTGATAGTTAGACATGCCGCTTAGTGAATTCAAGTCCGAGTGCTACTGTTCGTTCAGGTTATTAGCTAGTAAGAAGTTATGTGGTGTTAACACTATTAATTTGCCAATTCCTTGCTTGATTTCGTAGGATGTGCTCCAGTAAATAAATACTAATTATGAAGCTATTGCTGTACATATCTAGTATACACATTGTCTACCTCATACCTACCTTGATGGTTTTCTTATAGAAACATTCCGCTAAGTGGGGGCCACATGCCCAGTGTCCTAGCATGAACGGTGCTCTTCCCCGCAGTTGCATAGAGCTCGGTACGTGCATGCCAAGTGGCTCCGAAATCTAATTAAGGTCGGGACACATTAACACATGCACAGAGCTACCAAGGCGACAGCAGCAGTCGCGAGAGCTTTGCTGTCTTCATGTTCAATGTGTGTTTTATAGACTCATGACTTGCCCACGGCAGACCATATAGCAGACGAGAGTCAATTCACCTCACCTTCGTTACAGCTTCCGTCCAGCAAGGCTACCTAGGTCTAGGTCTCTCTCGTCATGGCGACCGCCGGACATTCGCTGCGCGATCGTCAAATCGGTAAGCACCCATCTACTATATCTCTGCCTATCTATGTCCTCCATTCGCTGTCCTCTTCGTAGATATGTACATATATATGTGTGTGTTTCTTTACGTACATGCTCCCGTTTGCTCACACTAGCTGCTACCAGCGTCCCTGAAGAAGATTCTCAACCTCAACGAGACCGTCTCCCAGGACGACAGCGATGATGCCCATGCGAACGGTCTTGCGCCCGTCGGGCCCATCCTCAACGCCGACGGCGATCCCGTCTGGAAGGTCCTCGTCTTTGATGACATGGGCCGTGATGTAATCAGTAGTGTTCTACGAGTGAGCGACCTGCGCTCCATGGGCATCACCATGCACATGTATGTGCAGCATCTCCAGGCTGTTCTGCTCGCGCATATAACTAATTGACACCGGCTGGATAGGCATCTTTCCGCCGTACGACATCCCATCCCCGACGTCCCCGTCATATACTTCGTCGAGCCGAATGCGACGTCGTTGCAGAACATCACTACCGATCTGCAAAAGGGCCTCTACTCCCCTGCCTACATCAACTTCCTCTCCTCTATACCGCGACCCCTCCTCGAAGACTTCGCTACGCAAACAGCTACCGCTGGCACCGCCGAACACATAGCTCAATTATTCGACCAATATCTAAACTTCATAGTGGCCGAGCCCGACTTGTTTAGTCTTGGCATGCAGAAAGAACACACATATTGGGCACTGAACAGCGCAAAGACTAAGGACGAGGAGCTAGACTATGTCGTCGACCGTATAGTCAGCGGTCTATTCAGTGTCATCGTAACTATGGGTGCGGCGACCTGGACCTCCACTACAGTAGATGTCGTGCTAACATGTAAAAGGTGTTATCCCAATAATCCGATGTCCAAAAGGTGCAGCAGCAGACATGATTGCCGGAAAACTGGACCGAAAACTTCGTGACCATATTTTAAATTCAAAAGACAACCTCTTTAACACAAGGCCAGCATCATCTGCCGGCACTCCCGCCTCAAGACCGGTTCTGATCATTCTCGATCGTAATGTGGATCTAAACCCAATGTTGTCTCATTCTTGGACATACCAATCGCTGGTTCACGATGTACTCAATATGAAACTCAACCGAATAACCATCGAAACCCCTGTGGACGAGGAAAATCTGGCTAAGGGGGTCACGAAGAAGGCGTATGATCTGACTTCTGCCGACTTCTTTTGGGAGAAGAATGCTGCGCTACCTTTCCCACAAGTCGCAGAAGACATTGACGCAGAATTATCACGATACAAGGAAGACGCCGCCGAGATCACAAAGAAGACCGGTGCTTCGTCAATAGAAGACCTTCAAAATGATACGAGTGCAAGCGCGCAGCATCTGAAGGCCGCCATAACTCTATTGCCCGAGTTGCGAGAGAGGAAAGCGGTCTTAGATATGCACATGAACATATTGGCGGCGCTCCTTTCGGGTATAAAAAACCGGCAATTAGACAACTATTTCCAGATGGAGGAGAACGTGATGAAACAAACAAAAGCCCAGATGCTTGAGACGATCAAGGATGAATCAAAAGGGACCGACCCTCTAGACAAGCTACGATTATTTATAATCTGGTTCCTCAGTACCGAGCAAGAAGTCAGTAGGGCTGACTGGACTCAGTTTGAGGAAGCTCTCACGGCGGCTGGTGTCGAAAGCACATGCCTCCCCTACATCAGACAGTACGTATAAATGCCCTATTCATTGTGAGAACAAGCCACTTAGAGGAACTAACCGTCTAAAAGAGTTCGCGCAACCACTAAAATGACACAACTAACTACCATCAACAACCCGTCACAACCAGCTTCACAGTCCGGTACCACAGATCTCTTCGGGCGCTTCTCCTCCCTCTCTACTCGATTAACCGACCGTCTAAAGGAGACGGGTGTAGGAGTCCCCACTAATCTCGCATCAAACTTCGACTCTTTAATAGGAGGCATCAAGAATTTCCTACCGGCCAACCGCGACCTCACAGTCACCAAGATCGTAGAATCGATCATGGACCCGCAGACCGCCTCGACGTCCGCCATCGCCAAGACGGAGAGCTACCTATACTTCGACCCGCGGAGCGCGAACGCTCGAGGCACGATGCCGCCTCCTAGCGCCGTCCGAGCAGGCGCCAGCACGCCCGGCTCGTTACCTGGGGCCGCGACACTAGGCGTACAAACCCCCGGCACCGGCGCCAGCTTCGGACAGCGGAGACAAGGGTACACGGACGCCATCGTCTTCACCGTCGGCGGAGGCAGCATGGACGAGTACGGCAATCTCCAGGAATGGGTGAAACGGACGGGCGAGGGAAGGGCCAAGAAGAGGGTCGTGTACGGTAGCACGGAATTACTGAACGCTCAGGAATTCATCAAGGAGGAGCTGGAGAGGTTGGGAAATGAAGTCCCGTAAGGACTCACCAGCTTATTCATTCATATGCAGCTCTTATCTAGGAATTTCAATAGACGGGGGCGATCAATCGGTGAATGACATATACCATTTTACGATGCTGTCTACTTGAATTGAACATCGTACTTCTTAGATATTATCTTAGATGGTGGTACAACAGCAACTTGAATGCTACATCCAATAACCAAGATACATCGACATACGTACTAGCTTCCCTTACGAATTATTTCCTCATCAACTTGATTCATGTATGCATTTATTTAGGTATATACGTAGTTTCCACGGTACCCTGATAGGTACCCAGCGATTCATCAAGTCTTCCAACATACATACACACATACTACATCACCAATCCCTTTCTTTCTTTCTTTCCTTCCTTCCTGCCTTTCATGCTGACGATATCTCCAGGTATCGTGACAGCGTAAGCGAGACGCAAAAAAGTGCATATGCAAACTCCCCATACACGACACATTTAAACCATCGTTATGCTCTCTCTCTCTCTACTCACGGGTATTATAACTGAAGTGACAAATGATGAGGGTGAGGAAAACGTAACAAATACACCTTCCGAGAAGGGGGGGGGGGGGAGTAAAAAAGGAGTTGAAAAGGGGCAAAACACATGAAATGCATCAGATTCATACAGCGCGTAAAAAATGCTTGTTTACAACGCGCGTAAGCAGGATGAAGAAAAATGGGAATAATAATTTCATGGACACATTCTAGAAAAAAAACGTCATCACTCCCCCTCCGGCAAGTTCTATACACCTCTGAACAAGCGAACGACGAGGAACCACACCGCCCCGATGAACTTGAACGCGCTCAGACCAGCGACGCTGAAGAGAATGATAGTGGTGTACAATGTCGAGCGGGCCTCCTCGTCTTGCTCCGTCTGTTTGGGGTTGAGGTCCTCGAGACCCGCGGTGCTGAGGACGAGGGCGACGAGGCCGAAATTTGTGAAAATCCAGATCAGGACGACGAGGGATCGGATCCAGCGGTAGTAATCCATTTGGTCCTCTGCCTTCTGGGCCTCGGTCTTGGGCTTGATTATCTTGGGCTCCTTGGCAGCGAAGACCTGGAGCTCCTTCTCGTACTGCGCGTTGAGGTCGCCTTCATCGGGCAGGTCGGTCTTACCCTTGCCGTCTTTCGTGTCGACTTTGGGGAGTTCCTCGGCCTTGTCGTCACCTTTTGTACCCCACGAGATGTCGTGCGTATTGCAGAAGGCATACACATTCAGCACGTTGACGTATGTGGGTGTCAAGGCTAGGTATTGTATGAACGACGTGAGCATGTGCCAGGGGTCGAACATGATAAGCGAGGCGATTAGCCACAGGCCATAGGTCGACAGTAGAGAAACCACTAGAGAAAAGAACACCTTGTTCGAGAAAATGGCGTTGATGCTGAATCCAGATTTGATTTGTTCTTGCACTGCTACAACCGAGATGAAAACGGCGGCAAAGGTCAGATAGCTGGGGTCAATGTTAGCAAGATCTAAGAAAAGGAAATCCGAGAAGCACTTACATCATGATAATACACCAAAAGATGACCATGGCTGTGTACAGTTTCCCGGACCCTGCTGGGCGATTACCGAGAGATAAAATGAAGCATGTGACTAAGCAGACACCGTAGAACCATTCGAAAACCACACTAAGAATCGTACCGGCATTACCCAAGAGCAAATCACTACCCAGGCTCTTTGTCAAAATCTTGAAAACAAGGAAGAAGTTTCCAATAGCAAACCAAGCGAAAATTTGGTTAACCGTTTGGAAGATGAATTCGATGAAGAAGGCAATTTTGCGGATTACAGAATGGTCAGATCGCCAGAATTGGTAGAAATGAGCAATGGCATAGATGGCGGCGAAGAAAGAACCGTTCAGCCAACGGCGTCGTTGAAGGATAAACTCTGTGACTGTATCTGGGACATCCGTCTCGCCCGTCGCGGATTTGACGTAAGAGAGAACCCAGTGACAGTTACGCTTCGTGACCAGCTCGAAACAGAGGATTCTGTCTTCAGCCAGGTACATGTTCGCAGTGAAGACACCAGCACCTGCGCCATGAAGCGTCTCGCCCTTGAAGTACTTCTCTAGAGGACCTTGGCCATTTTTATCGTTCTGTAACGCTACATACCGGTACGCCGAGAAAGCACCAGGTAAGACGGAAATAAAGCCAAACGCCGACTCCAGAGGTTTGTCGAGGATGTTACTCATTTTATACTCAAAATTCTGGGTAGCCACCAGAGGGTTGATCAAATGCCTCCCGCCCGTGCCTAACATGGCCTTGATTTCACCACAAGCTCCACCACAACTGGGTTCCAGATCAAAAGCTTTCCAGAGCTGGTAAATCGAGTTACCTCCTGGTCTGGTACCGGCGTCGATCAGAACACAGATGTTGGGATCCAGAACGCGCCCAAATGCCTGGAAGAACCATCTGTGCGAGTTGATCTTTTTCTGATTCTTCTCCTTCAAACAGAAGAGCATTTGAACTGGCTGCTTTTTCGGGATCAGTTGGACAACGTCATTCTTGATCTGCATGCCCACCTGAGTGGTATATTCGTAGATGTGCGACGTAACATCTTTACCATTAACCTGCTGTTTGGCAATGCCCTCTTGATAAACACCCATACCCGCCAAAAGTGCTTTGGTCCTCTTATTAATCTTGGCACGGCCGTCGCTAACAACACATACCACGATCTTCTTCCAAGCATCTTGGCCCCAAGTCTTGCTCTCCTTTCGACTGCACATATACTCGATGTTCTTCAATACGCCGATCATCGTTCTGGCAAAAAGGATGTCATCTTCGTTGTACATAGTAATTACAATGAAAAGCTCCGTATGCCTCGGTTTGCTGAACAACTTTTGACGCAAAGTGAAGTTCTCGGCATAAAAGTCGTTTGGGTCGCAGGTTGCCGCAGTATAACGCATGTGTGTGAACTCGTCGCGCTCGCCGTGAGGAAGTTGATTTAATAAACGCGGAGGGACCGGGCAATCAAGAACCAAGTTTCCACGATACAGAAGAACCTGCTTCACTGTTTTCCATCTCTTCAGAGGCGCAGAAGGCTGCCGTTGCGGTTCATCTCTGTAAGGTTCTTGCGCCTGCGCGTGTGAATAGGAATCCTCGTGGGCCAGCATAGGTCGTCCATCGTGTTCGTCATAATCATATCCTTGATGGTCGTTTAATGGTGTCGTCGTGGGCTGTGGCTCGTATGGTTGACTGTAGTAGGCGTCGTGGTGCTGCTCTGGGTTTACCGAGTATTCGGAATTATAACCCTGGTTATGGCCACGGCCGTAGGGGCTGTGGGATAAGTCGCTAGCAGAATGCGCAGCGTTTAGAGGCAGGTTGTCGCTTGGGGTATATGGGCTAGGGCCGGGCATATCGAGATGGCCGCCCGGGTGTGCGCCGTATTCGCCATAGGGAACATCGTCTAGTTGATAGCCGGGTTGCATATGATGTCCTGGCGAGGGAGACCGGTGCGGGTGCACGCGGTGGTTATCCATAGTTGGATCGTAATAATTATCGTCTGAGAAGCACAGGACAGTTAGAAGACCGGGGTAGAAAGTATAGTGTGGACTTTGCAGTCAAATTGGGTTTATAGCTTGTCTGGCAGCTCTGTGAAGGGGGTTCCCCGGCAAGGGAATCGCAGACAGAATAACAATAATGGCCAAGTCATGGCTAGAGAGAGAACAAGAAGAGCGCAAGTGGAAGCCGACACATGAAAGTTTATGGCTTGCGTACCTAACCGATTATACGACATGGTTCAATCTGTGCCTGTCTGTCTGGATTGGTTTGGTTGTCTTGTCTTGGTCTCGGGGTGAAAACGAGCGGTCGAACGAATAAACGAACGGATGCGATGCGATGCGTGGCAGGCTATGACGGGTGAATAATTGGAGTGCGACTGGCACGCATCGGCTGGAATGGCAACGATCCGGTAAGTAGGGTGTGTCAAATACACAGCGCCAACCTCGTATCCTGATAATAGCCAGTACTATCAAAGAGATTCAAGGATGTTGTGGTTGGTGGGTGTGTGTGTCAAGGAGTCGCGCAGAGGGGTCGGTTTCGCTCAGACGCAGTCGCAGACGCGGACGTGCAGAAGATCAGAAGAAGATCAAGGGATCCAGGTCTTTTTCGCGGTTGCGGTTGGCTGGCTTTTAGACTTCGAGGCGATGCACAACAATATATTGGAAACAATGCGACCCCTTTTCTAAAAAGATGGACTTAAACCCAACACTTACTACCCCTCCGATTGCTGAATGCACGGACAATAATAGCGAAGAAGCCCGAATGACGATGGTTTGTTTGAGGAACCTTGAAGGGGAAAAACATGAAAGAGGTCGGGACAACTGCCAATGCGAGGCGGGCACGCGGACTTACGTAGATTGCCTCAGTACCTACCTAAGTACAGTATCTTTCTATGCTATGCTAGTATGCTAGCACTGACGACGTACAGTAGAAAGGGCTGAGAGCGGCGCAATGAGCTGTGCTGTTCGAGCTGCCGGGCTTAGCAGGGAAATGATTAGGAATTGCGAGACCAAATGATGTCTGTTTCAGATCAACAAAGCGGGCGAAGCAGCAACCAGCAGCCAATCAGATCACGTCGTCTATGGTTCCTTTGCGCTACGCAACATCGTCAAGGGGGGCGTTTTCCGTGTTACCTGATTCTATTCAGGTACCCTAGCAGGTCGCCGGTATGCGCTAAAGCATACTCCAGCCAGTGGCAGCACCTCCCGCACTGCCAAGCAACCCTAAATGATCGCTGCCGTTACACTGGATTCGCTGTCGACTGATGCAGTGACGTCGTTCACATGGCTGCGCAGCCGAATCATCAGCAGGGAACATCAATCAATCAATCAATCTTCTTCAATTGTCACTGCTCGACTGCCTCGTCCTATCTCCCATGTCCATGTTCTCTTTTACTATATTACATCCGTGCTGATTGTGATCAAATGTATAATACTAATAATATGCGCTAGGAACTCGGCAACCATCGACAGATAAGAGGATGATTCTGCGACCAATAATGAAAATCGGGAGGGTTTCGGGTCCTGTCGAAGTGGATATCGCGAATGATCGCAATTTGTGTAGAGAATCCTCCTTACTGTACTGGAAAAGTCTAAAACACAAGGCCCTGTTGTTCCAACGTTCGGCACCTCTCGCCTCTATGGACGAGACGGACTACCATTACCGTGGTAACAAAGGATAGGATACAAAGCGGGCGATGCACGCGAGGACAATGCGTAATTGGTTACGCACCACGGGACTAACTATGTAAGCAGTTAAGAGCTCCAGAGTCTTACTTACATATAGCGCAAGGTTCTCCAGATAATGACTTGCATCCAGGCAGCAGAATAAACGCGCGAAAAATAGCAAACCCTTTTCCCGAGATATTCCCTTGCTGTGCCGCCACATCTGCCCCAGCCACAAGCTTGCGTTATCACTGGCTTCTAGATCGAGTATGATGCGCACTACTACAAGTGTACTACTTCGTGATGCAATGCGACCTCGCGAGGTCCAAGCAGAGCAGCATATAGATGTGGTGCCGTTATGCCGACGGATAATACAGGATAGGTTCGAATCCTTTTTAGCGCTAGACTAATTAATAGCGAACTACATGATAGATCCGTCCCACTTACTTAAGTACACCAAGACCCCTCTAGAAACTCCAAGCTGAGCTGGATAACCGACATCAACAATGCCCAACTATGGTAATTTGGGCCGCAAGGAAGTCACGCTGTCCGGACTTTTCAGCTTCTGACTACCTAGTGTACGCCCGCGCAGAACAGAGATGCAGTCAATACTGGGGAACGCTTTCAGCTGAACGTGCAGTGTGCGTAGATTGCATTAAGAATAATATTCATAAGAGGCTCTCTGGGCATCGTCGACTTTTATAGGAGCCTGAACTATAGTTGGTGTAGTACGTCTCAGAAGATACCTAGTGGCCAGTGGTGAATAAGCCACGAGAGAAGAAGCGTAGACCGCCTCCCAAAAGTTCACAATGAAATCACGTCCGAGTATAAGAATGTAACAAGGCTAGAAGTCTAGGCCTTGGAAGGATATTCGATTTGCAATAGTTAATCTGCTAGGGCGTCAAGGAGGCCAGGTTCCCCTCTTCGGCGATCTGGGTCTGTGTATACACGAAGGCTTCGTTTTCGTTCGCTTGATCTTGCCCATCTTGCTTCGTATTGCCCGTTTTCGTGATCAGGCAGACAACGGGTAGCTGAGTCTGCGATTCGCCGCTTATAAGATTAATTACATGATATCGGAGGCGCCGACCCGTGGTTTCGGATACGTGCATTCCCAGTAGTCCGTGTAACAAAGAAAGTCATATCGTGTTAAATAGCATTACCTGGAGGCTTACAACATTTGTCGCGCCCGAAACTAATTCTCTCATAAACCAGACATGTTTTCTGAGTATCCACTCGTAATGATATCAATATAGAGAGAATAAAGTAGTAGCTTAGCTTTGTGAGTGTTTCGACGAAGAGCAGAACGGCTAATAAGGCGGAGAGAAGAATCAACGAGCGTGTATCTCCTCCCAGGGACATCATGACCAACCGCTTAACGACCTGCAGTCTGTCTACCATTATGTTTATTATCGTAACATCATAGCGTAGATTTCCCTCTTTTCTGCTGCAAGGCATTTGAATGATCACTCCTCGGCAGCCGTTCTCTAATAGTCGGGGGCTGGTATAGCTGGGTGACATCCGTCACGATAACCGTATTGAAAAATATGAGGCCATCGTCTAAGTGGGTGTCAGGATGAGTCTGCTGAGAGGAGGTGATCATTATGATCATCCTCTAGAAAAATTTCGCAAAGTGAGTGCTTTGCGACGTAGCCTACCAAGCGTGAGCCAGAAGCTCTTTTTATGTTATCCGCCATAGATTTTGGCATTCTACTTTTGCCGTGATTGTAATAAATGCAAACTACTTAGACCACCGTTCCGAATAAGATCTCTGCACATAATGTCTGATGCCATGGGCGGCGGTGCAAGACCATTGAATATTTTCAGTCTCGTTGCCCTTCCTCTCTGGTTAAATGATCCCGAGCTCGCACGAAGTCGTTCCTAGCCACTCCACTGCATAAAATAGCTGCTCTCCTTCTCAATCCTTAAGATACTCTCCCACCAAGTTCTCCAGATACTCAATCTCGAGTGTAGTGTCGTGAGCCGCAGTCTCCAAAACTGCAGTTGTGCTTCTGGCCGGTAGCCGGTTGACTGTCGATGTGAACTCTCTCATGGCGGCTTTCAGCTTGTCCATGACTGCCACGAGATCCTCGTCATTTGCACTTTTACTCGCCATCGAGCGCAATCCATACCGGAATGTCGCGGGGTGACTTGGTGCAGTAGTGGCCTTGCCTTTTTCTGACGCGCGTGAGGGCAATATGTTCCGATAGTTCATCGACCGGGACAGTGGTTCCGGAGTAGAAGCTGTATCACGAACCACGGGAAATTTGTAATGATAGGTGTCAGGCATGACATGATACAGAGCAGCGTTGTTATCTTGCTCGAACGGTTCAAGCTCCTCCTCTGGCTCGCGCTTAACAACCGTTGTCGTGTTTTCATCATGTTCCGGCTTGGGGACCCTCTCATGATCGCTGGCGCGTGGCGACGCTGCACTTAAATGATCCGCACACCGCATTTTAATCACTTTACAGGCCCTCTTCGCTCCCATCTCCATCTTCGTGTCATTCTTAGTCCGCGTGAGCTTTCGACGCACTTTCACAATGATCAGGTCGTGAACGCATTCCCCACGGCTATTCTTGACGTCTTCGTATCCGTCGAGATCCAAGGCTCGAAGCAGCGGCAGGAGGTCGGCCGACATGACGTTTGGGCCCTTGAAGAGGATCCAGTCTTCGAAAATCTTGACCTATATATAACACTGGAGTCAATAATGTCCATCTAACGTCAGAATTACCCGGGGTTTCGGGAGATGTCAAGAATTCCAAGAGCATAATTCGCTCGTTAAGGCAATTTGTGTCTTTGAGACATGCCAAAAGGGGTGTATAAAAGACTTTAGCGGACTTACCTGATCCTCCCGCCATCGGAAAGGGATACTTGAGACCAAGTTCTTGGCCGTGGTGCTGAACAGAGTTGAGCCTTGTGTTCTCTTCTCTGTTCTCGGCGGAAGCTGGAACCGTCGTCCGGCCTCAATGACCGCAGGGGAGACGGAGGGGTTTTGGGAGGTGATGCGAGTCATCGCGATTGTCGGTCGATATCTGTTATGCTGTAGGGGTATGTATTATCGTCACTAGACGCGTTTTGTTTCTTGGAAAGATGACGATCGGCGAGGTTTATCAATAATGTCGATGTCCTTGAGGGGAATGATCGTGCGGAGATGTCGAGCTGCCTTGGAGGGTATGACCTGTTAAATATGTAATTTTGACTTCACTCGAACATACGGCCAAGCAGGAATTAGGTATGGCGTATCTCCGGCCGAGCGAACCCGTTTGCACACCAAGACATAACAGCAACGATTACGTAGATGCAAGTTACCGCCATGAGGTCTCAATTCTAATATCTGCCTGGAAGGCAATAGAATCGTGTCTAGTTCTTAAATATCGGACAAAGCAGACAAAACACAATTTCTCTAGATGACTTAGAATTTTCTTTCTAACAAAACAAGATTCTTTAGGGCAATGAACCATAGTCTCAACTGTGTAGTAACAACCACGGTTGAGCACATTGCGACTTAAGACACAAGCTGATCTAAAGAACTGGAGAAATACTTTGGGCGTAAATCACGCATGTGTTCTATCTATCCACTGCGTGAAGGACACCAAACCCACCTTCACGAGCTAATCTGGCCATATTACAGAACACTCTTTGTGTCATACAGGCCCAAGGCATTGACTTCCACTTGTAGAAAATCCAGTATTATGGTCATTTTCTGCTAGTTATTACAATGTGTAAAGTATCCCTATTTTACCAATATCGAACGCGAAACATCCAGTTGGATGTTAGAGTTCGTCGGCGTGGAACTGCATCCGAGCAAATCCTCAGCACCGTATAGCCGCAATTACGGTTCAAAGTTCCCTGCCGAACATGCTCTATTTCATATCCATTTGGATGTGCCTGACATGAAAAGGAACTTTCAACGAACCCCCGAATCCTGAAAATTAGCACCCCTGACTAAATCTGGACCCTGCACCACTATCCCTCAATATCCGATCTTTGAAGTAGCTTCCCTTCCAGCATGCTACCCACATGTGTCTTGGAAATACTTTGGCCATTCCGCCGAATCTTTGACGTGAAGATGTGGAGAAATTGAACGGGGCTCTTGTCGAATTTGGACATGCCGTTACCATCACGTAGGATATACCCGTCCGCCGCGACAACCTCGCCTTTTCCGGGCACATTGGCTGCGAGGCCCAGGAACATACAAGTGTCTAGATAGTCTATGTATGTATCGAAGTAGAGCTGCCCGGCAAAGAGATTCAGCTGGACCCGAAGAGGACGCGGGATCTCTACTTGCAGTTGCCGAGCCGGAATAGTGTAGAAGTCTAGCTGGTCGAAAGATGGGTGCCCAGTAAGACAACGTGGCTTGTAGAGATTTAGTGTTACTTTATCTGATCTTGCTGACTGAAGCGTAAGTATGAGTTTCTCTGCCTCATGTGGGCTTATGATCATCAAGACATCGACAACGCCACTATTTTGAGCGCAGCTCGATAAAGTCCACTGTACGGGACGTTGATATGAATCCGAGACGTGGCCAATGATCGGGGCGTCCACCGTTTCAGCGAAGTCTTCTGTCACAAAGAGTTTGTTACTGCTAAGTTGCGATGGCTTAAAATATCCGGCTGCGCTGGTACTGTACAGCGCGTCAAATGCTGGCATGTAGGCTGATGAATTTGGTGTCAAATTACCCGTGACAGCGAAATTGGTAACATCAGGATGAAGAGAGTGATTAGCTGGTTGTGCAGGATCTGGCAGCTGTATCTGACGCTCCTGCTCGACTTCGGGCGATAGTTCACGCTCCTGCTCCTCGTCTAACGTGCTAGAGTTGAAGTTCAAGTGCTCAAACTCGTTGCAGCGCTCCCTGATCTCGCCCAGTCTCCGAGTCCCGGTGCGTAATAGGCTGGCTATGGACGTCGCTTTTTCGAGGCTGGGTCCATATCTGGACTCTATGGATTGGGCCTCGTTGTCGAGGAACTGCTTAGCGCTGGTATTTGACATGTCCGTAACTCCGTCGGCTTGAGTCGATTTCCAGAGCTCTTCCTGACGTAGGAAACGAGTGCCTTGCGCAGCCCAAAGTGGCATGCTTCTCTCGGTATCTGCGAAGGTCTCCGATATAGCCCAATGCAATATGTCTTTTACTTCTATGGTGGCGCCTGACGGTATGGCCGTGACTCGCTGAATTTTGTCCCTGATCTCTGCACTTACGCAGAAGACAACCGATTGCCCCCTTCCGAGCTTTCTCAATCTCATGCATGCTGGCAAACTTAGCACTCATCAAAGAAGAAATATATTTTAGCTTTAAGCTTACCCTGCACCAACCTATCCTTCGTCAAGTTTGCACCGAGCGTTGCGGCGGCTCTATAATCGTCCGGTAATTTGAGATCAATGCCCCGCGTATGGGCCTCGTCCAAAAACACCAGACAAGCGTTGAGCCGAGTCGCGTACGAGGACGTCTGGAGGAGCTCTAAATTCCCTCGACGATCAATGACAATCAACTCGTCATCGTCGTTTACGAAAACCGCAGCTTTTGTCTCCGTGTCCGTAACCATCTGTAACCAGCTCTGTGCGACTTGCTGGTTATTCAACTCTAGTATCTGAGCGCCCACATCGAGGATTACTCGTATCGGCTTTTCGAAGTTAATGACCGTGTTAAGAAAATTTTGGGCGTCTGTAACAGAAAGAGCGGGTTGGTCGGGGAGTAGAATGACTGAGTTCTCTGGTTGTAAGAGATGCTCCAGAACAAGTGCGTTAGTATGTCTTTGCGATGGTAGATCGAGCTGTTTTATATCTAGAGGTAGGACTTTGCGAGAGTCGTTGGTGCCACTGAAACCGGTCGTATAATGGGCTTTCCTCTTCCCGATATCCCATCCAGAGGCAGAAAGTTTGTAGGGGAACTCCTTTACCTCCTTTGGGAACACAATATGCCCTAAAAAATAATCTATGACACTTTTTCCATACTTGAGGTGTGGGAAAACGTCGTTGATACACTGCGGACGGTCTTTTAAATTAATACCTTCCAGTTGGCGGAAGGAGGTTGGCATGCGGCAGCTATCTTTTATCCAAGCATCGTATTCAATACTCGCCTGATCCGATTCCATAAGATGACCCAGCGCGACGAACAGGTCTTCATCTTCGATACCACCGTAGTAATACGTCAAGCTCGTGAGAGCAATGACTATGTCTGGATGGCTGAATTCAGAACGGGGCGTGGGATTGTCCTTTGCTCGGTACGGTACTGCCAGCTTCGTCGGCGGTACACGATCGGTAGAGAGTCCAAAGTCAACACGCCATCGCTTCCGGCTGAGCGCAAACAAAAGGACCTCTCCGGCCAGGATGCCGCGGAGGAGAAGAAGCAGAGGTTTTGTGCTCTCCGTCCAAAACCCTCCATTGCCAGATTCTTCTACAACCCTGATTTCTTCAGGGCTCAGGTTATATTGCGTAATGTATTGGAACACAGCGTCTCTGACGTGTTCTTGCTGTCTGGCTATTGGGAAACCATCGAGACCTATGTCACAGATAATTCTCGCTATTTTCTTGACGAGAAGCTCGCCGGCATCCCTCTTCAGGATGCGTACTCTAGGAAACCCGCCCTCGTCCCGAGGACCGATCTCTATGGACTTCGGTAGTTCGCCTGCTATGTTGGCAGCTAAAGAACGAACTAGGCTAAGCACTTGTTGCATGCATATCCAGCGGGCGGGGCTCAGCTCAATCGACTGCTGAGATCCCATTGTATAGACGAGCTCAAACTTGGGGCTGAAGTTCTCGTCGCTTTCGTCAACAATATCTCTTGAGTTGTTGTCAAAGAAGTCCTGGAGGCGTGTGAATGATCTGCCGACAGGTTGCTTGCCGGCGCTCTCGCCACAATAACACTCGATCCCCATAAGTTGGAAGGAAAGAAGATGTTCTGGCTGCACTAACAGGACACCACCACTTTCCTGACAATTCCTCAACATATTGTCAATCGTGTAAGCCAGTGCCGTCGAGTTTACCTTCAAAGCGCGCGAAAACGGCATATAGTAGACCCTCCTATCTAAGAGGCCGCCCAGCTTTGAGATAAGCATCTGCGCCATTTGTTTCGATTGCGGCTTCGCAACTATTACACGGGTAAGTTGCGATCCGTTGGCCAATTCTGCAGCTACCATCGGCACTATTACCGAGCTTTTGCCTTCCCCCATGTTCAGCTGCAAAACCGCGTTGCAATGGGAGCGCGGGTTTATCATCTCTGACGCTATTCGCTCCTGTACGTCACGAATCACGATGCCGCTCTCGACCTCGAGAAGCAGCCATTCGGGGTGCTTAAGCGGATCCCAGGTTCGATGCCCTATATTTCTCAACTCCTTAATTAAATCTTCGTCACTTTGTGAAGTAGCAGCATCGACGAGTCTCTCTGCCCTCTGAAGAGCGGATAGAGCAAGACCATAACGGGTAACGCATACTTTCCAGTCTGGACTGAGGAGTTTCCATGCCCTTTTACTCAGTTGTTGAAGAAATAGTAGTGGATAGAGGTGTGGGCTGTGCCCGAGCTCAGAGATCCCGTTTTGAACAGTAGTAGCAGTCGCGAGACGGTGATAAAGTTCATCTATGCTCTTTTTGCAATCATCCAGGTATTGGGGTAATGATCTGACGGCGTAACTGTTGCGTAAGTTTGGATAAAGCGTGTTTTTCTGTTTTTTCAAAGATTGCATGCTTGTCTGAAGCTCGTCGATATAGGACACTTCGTACCGAGACTGTGCAGCCGTCTTTCTTAGAGCGTCTAGAAGCCCTACAAGGCGGGAAACTCGTCCTTCATAACAAATAGATAACGACTCAAGTTCAAGTCCAGATAGCATCGTCGGAAGCATAGGTGCTGCGCCGGCGAAAAGGTCCCGGACAGACACAAACGGGCGAGCCCTTGCTGGAGGCATCAATGTAACCGTTGCAGGCTGATACAGCGTTAGAGGGCTCTGTTGGAAACGGGATAGTGTACTTTCAATGCGTTGTAAATATTCGAAAAGACGGAGGTTGGCAAACCATTCTTCAAACTGTTGTCTCACGATAGATTCGATACTAGCGAGCTGGACATAGTCGGATACCTTTTGGTCTACATTTTCTAACGCCGGTAGGGTTTCTCTTGGCCACGCCTTTCGGAGCTGTTCTACAAGAGTGCTGATAGCGTTTTTTCGGTTGGCATAATATTGCTTATCACGACGACTTTGAAAGCTGTTCCAGCTTTCTCCCGGCTTTGATAGCAGCTGTGCTTCAGGCGAGGAATTGATCCCTACAAGATGGGAACAGACGGTGGCTTTTAGGAGATCAGGAGTAGCCTCATAGCCTTTAGACGGGTGGCAAAATTGGATCAGGGGTAACCCTACGCCTCTAAGTTCGTGGGCCGTGAAGAAGAGCGCCAATACTTGTAAGAGCTGCATGTCCGCTTTTTCGTGGGCAGCTACAGCCGATAGCCAGATCATTACGCTGAACTTGTTCGCCACATCAGACTGCGTCGATAGGGCTTTGTGCAGCGCTGGCCACTGAGACAAGTCCAAACCAGAGTTAGCCGCGTTCGCACCGTATTTCAGCTGCGACACGTGTAAATTTCGATCAGGGCCAAGGACTTTTGGCACGGTCGACATGATTATCCATAACCTTCCGCCCTGTGGAGCATCCGTGTAAAGTGTTGTGCGCCCTTGATACAGGATTCTTGATAGAACATACGCATTAGTTCCGCGAGCTGACGCTTGATAACAATCGCGACCACGATAAGTGACGTCGTAAGCGGTGGTATGCTCCTCAGCGCCGAAACCCGAGATGCGAAAACTGGACGCACGGATACGATCGCGGTCCATCAAGAACGCGTTCGTGTCAATATGACTACGGATATCCAGTTGCTCACTGCTTACGCTTGGATAAAACAGGCTCATTTGACTTGCTTGTTCGAGTATTGAATCCACAGCTTTATAGAACCCGTCGTGCTGTGACAAAGAGCTGATATTCCGTACCCACGATACGGTTTGCGTCACTGTCTCGTTCTTCGGATAGTACTGCCTCGTAGGACATAGCTTTGCAATCAGTACTAGGATGTCGATATTTTGCTGCGACAACCGGTCGAACGATCGGACGGCAGCAGAGTTCAGTATCGACAGTGCTTGCTCTACTCCAGTTCTATTTGTGAGAGAGTCGGGCAGACAGTAAGATGTCAAGGCATGCAAATATGACAGAAAGAGCTTGCCTTGTAAGTTGCCATTATCTGTTAACCGTCCGAGCACACTATCTACATATAGTGGATGTATTTTAGTGATCAATGCTTTTGAGACCGTAACACGTATATGACTATTGGTAGATACCCAAGACACTGGGCCTTCTGGCACAAGTACGAGGCGGCGGTTTTCATCCTTTAAAATCATCTTATTGGCGAAACCAGTCAGGGTTCCAAGGGATTGGTTGTCGTCGATGGACATGCCAGGGAACTCTCTCGACCGTAGACTCGACTCGCCAGCGGCAAGGAAGAAACCAAGCCGAAGCACGGGTATTTCTACCTCCAGCAAAGACCCCTCTGACGGTTGAAAAATCACATGTATACCGGATTTTTCGGCCAGTGGAAGTAGCACCTTTGTAATAGCTGTCGCAGTTCTGCTGTTCACGCCGAGGACAGTATTGCTTTTCATCTTCAGTGTCCAACCTTTAGGAGATCTAGACAGGATACACGTAGAGTTCCTCGGCTCCCAGGGCGTCTCTCGAGGCCGAAACTCCAGAGTGTCGTCCATGTGATTGTACCAATGCACGAAATCATTAGTAAAATGGTCTGGAAACACCCCTTGAAGTAAACGACTTGGGATCGTCTCATAGTCAATATTAGAGTTGGATGCTTGAACGAGTAGGTCGGAGCCCCCAGATGGAGTCCCCTTTTTGCCGAATCGAACGTTATAGCCTTTATATTGCCTCTTAGCTGAGAATTGCATAGCGGCGGCAGATGTGGGCATGACTTCGACTGCAGTTCGACCAAAGAGAACCCGCCACATTGGGTGATCTTCATACTCTCGCGGGGGACGGCTCAAGGGGATGCCATTAACTAGAAGTTCTCCACTTAACAGATTATAATGAACTTGAAACTGGACCCCTTTATTTTCTGACGCTGTCTCGGTGACTAACCAGTGCGATGTTTTACACGCTACTCGCCATTCAGCTCCTGGCCGGTACGCCGACCAAGATTTCTGTACGGCGTCCGAAATACCTGAATGCATCGTAGAGAGCATGCGTAAGCTGCGGTATAACAACCGACGGAACCGAAGGCTGAGACAAGCGAGCATGAGCTCGAAAGCCGGTTTGTACTCGGGCTTTCCCTCTTGGATGAGAATGGAACACTGAACAAAGATCGAAACATTGGTGTCCAATTTCAAAATTTCGGAAAGATAACATTCCTCGACATCGAAACAGGAGGCACAAATAAGAGCTACGTCAACGCTTCTCGATCTAAAAAACATGCTATCATTTTGCGTAGCGGCCATGTGGGACTTCTCTCTAAGGAGCTCAACCCAGGCAAAACCTCCGGTACGAAGAGTGGTAAGGAATTCGAGGCAGCTCTGTTTTACTTTTTCCGACGAAGTCAGCGAAAGCAAGCGCACAGTGGCCGCCGCAAACACACCCAGAGCCTGAGCTGACTCCCAATTTTCCTTGACCCTATGCCATGCTGTCGTCAAGCTTTCAAGCAGACTGAAAGCAAACCTCTCATCATTTGTGATTGCGTGGCTAGCCCGTAACGGTGTATCATTTGGCGGCCCCGACTGATATAAGCATTGCATTACGAAGATTGCAGTCTCATCTTTCCGGAAGTCAAGAGAAGGGGCAGCTAGCTGGACAAAAATGTTGAGGAGTTGAATATGGTGACCGAGTGGTAACATGGCCAAATCCCTTGCTTCTTCGACACTCATGTGGGTTGGGGTCTCGGATGGATCCGCAAGTGCAACATTCGAACCAGGACCATTTGGCGAGGTAGCCGGGCGGAACAAGTACTTCTGAAGAGCTTCCGACCGCGAAGGGAGATGGTATGTACACATCTTGAGAACATGCTCGGTAGGCTTGAATGGCACGATGAACTGGTCTACTTCGAAGTCGAAATATTGGTAATTTAAACCGTTATTTAAACAAACGCTACTCTCTGTAGCTGTGGAAACCTTTTGTGTACGCCGGTGTGTAACAACCTGAGGTTTGTCCTCAGATAAGAGTCCAATATGCGACGAATAGGATGGACCACGGGGAAGATGCGGATCTGAGGCTAAACTATAAAAGCAGCGCGCCAAGCTCTTGACTGAGAATTCCATTCTGATAACATTCCGTATAACGTAGAATGTCGCTTGGCGCCACGATTGGAAGAATGGCGGGATACGTAGCTCAAAAACTACGGATTTCGCTTTCGTACTATTTCGGGGAAGTGGCCACTCGTGGATGTCAATTTCAAGATCTGCAGCCTCGTCTTCGTATCTGCATTTTGCGCAGTTCCGTTTGTGGCGCGACTCATAGAAGCGATTGATAAAATCGACTAAAACATCCTCGTATTCGCAGTCTATTCGATTAGAGAGGTCCATGAGATCACTATATTTCGTTTTTAGATCGTCTAGCTCCACCTGCTTTTTTCGCTTCTTTACTTGAGCATCCTCGATGATCTCCCGGTGTGTTTTCTGCAGCTCTGTAGAGATATCAAAATACCGTGCTGGGAAGCACTCCGGGGCTTCTAGGTCGTAGTAGACACTTGTGGGTGGGAATTGAGCAGAGCAAGAACGATCAGCCAAATATTTCTCAACACGCTGCAGTCTCTGCATCTCGGACGCAAACGGCAGAAGGAGAGTCTGGAGGACGTCCCGTGGAACGCCGGGATTATATTGACGAAGCAAAGGACACAGATTAACGGCGGCGGTGTCGCAAGCAACCCATAATTCGAATATCGTAAGCAGCATGGCCGAAAGTGCCTCTGGGTTCCCCGAGTAGTGGGACAGAGCTAAATTGTGATATGTGACAATAAGAGAGCAGAGCTCATCGCAAGAGGTACCCTGGCCGTTCTGTATCCATTGTCGGCAGTGAAGTGCTACCCAGGTCTCGAAGGCTTCCAGGTTGGCAATGGCGCTCTCGTTGGTAAAACTTTGCGGAAGTTGAGGTAAGACATGAGGTAAGAAGACCATGAGCGTTGAGGGCGGCTGGAAACTGCCCAGCATCTGTTCTTGCTTCCGACTGCCCATCCACCTAATATGATTGTCTAATTCTGGAATAGCAACATAGCAATCGCTGACGAAGTCGAGGTCAGACAATTCTGTAACAGCCATCACTGGAGCGTCTTGCTTTTGAACTATCGACCACCGTTCGGAAAGCTTCGCATGGGCATTTCTCATGGCCTCTCGAACATAGAGAAGAACTCTGTCGTCGACGGCTGGGCCCATCTTGAGCAGGCGCCTGGAAAGTTTGGCACTCATCGAAAAGAGTACTTCGCTCGAGAGGGATTGTTGAGTAGCGAGTGTTAGAATATAGCTCAAAATAAATAGCGTAGCCTCCTTGTAGATAGTATCTGATGTTGTTGGTGTTGTTGGCATTGGTTTACGACTGAAGCTAAGCTGTAGAGCGACACGAACAACCAGCCACGCCGGTGAGCGACGCCATGGCGAGCGAGCGTCGTCCAAAAGCACGTCATCGCGCATATTCTTCGCAATAACGGGACACTCCATAGCTTCGCCAATTGATCTGAGAAAGCCGATAAGCAGCTCAGACACCATTCCCGGATGGTTGGTATCGCGGTCTTCGGGGACGATGTTGCCCGCTTTCTTTGCCTTTGGCTGCATTGCCTCAACAGGGTGCATGCTCATATTTGCAAGAGTGTGGGCAATCGTTTCTTGAAACTGGCGCTGCTGGAAGTCACATTCATTAAGAACGACACCCGCTCCCGGGAAAGAGCGCTTCAGTCTGCCTTTTGTTGCCATCGTTGCCGTATTAGTAGGCGAGACTTCAAAAATCTCGAAAAAAACGCGGTGACTGTATCTGCTGATAAGAACTCCTGCATTTTGCTCCCGAACGTAAAGAGGTATAGCAGCATCTGCTGTCTGTTAGTGTATGTCACAGCCAACATTGCAATACTTACCCTCGGTGAGCTGTGTCAGCAACTTGAGGACCTCGATCTCATTCAGGGAGCCACCCACTGCTGAGTACGCCCGCTGCATATTGCGTATCGTGGATATTGCTGCATCGGCTTGTCCACGACGCGCAGGCTCGGTACAGCTCCTCGTCCATTCGAGTAGCCCTTCTATCGTAATGGACAGCAGGGTTTTCTCGCATTGAGTATCATAGTCATCCTCCTGCGGCAGCTTGGATGGCAGGAAGAGATGGTTGAATATGTATAGCAATTTGTCAGAATTCGTAGCCATCTTGAAAGCGAGTAGGTCTTGTTGTTGTGTGTTCAAAAAGAGATATGGCACGATAAGTAAGGGGAGAAATCGAACTCTTGGTGAGGATAGGCACGCTATTCTATCTTCGGGATCACGTCTTAACCGATGAATTTGACTAGTCATTTCACAGAAAGAAGTAAGCAGAGAAGGCAAACGAAAGATGCAAACATAGAAGAGCTGCCTAGGCCGGCTGATGTGCGGGTACCCGCTCCTGAGCAATTTTATTTTATGCCATTATCATCGGACTCCGACCAGTTTTTACGATAAAGTTGCTAGCAGTCGAGGCGCCTTAGAAATAAACTGGCACCGCAAACCTCCTGCCAGCACCAACCCTCTTATTTTTGTACAATAAAAGCAATAGAGCAAATTAAATGAAGTATCTTATATGGCATTGAATCGCACGACTCGTTAATTGTATTTTCTTTTAGGGCTTTCCAGCTTTTCTGCAATTTCTTCAAATGCTTTTTCGTTCTGGATTGCGTGGTGAAATGCAATTTACGGTGCCAGTTTATTTTTAAGGCGCCTCGGCAGTGACCAAGTAGGTACTTGTATGCATGTCTAGAACAAGGCATGGGAGCGTAAGCTTCTTTGTGTGATAGGTAGATAGTCAGTCATGAGCACCTTTTCATAGTTGAACTGCTACCCTGCTCCATTCCCATAGAACACTGGCGAATAGATTGATGTCCTGCAGAGCTGCACGGTAACGTGGGCTGAATTGGTTTATCAGGACTTAGTGATCTGTCATTTCGAGCCACAAGTCAGCCGCCACCTTTTTGGCTTTGATCCCGATGCTCTTCACTGTTGGACACAAGTGCCCACCGCATTCTTATTTGCTATTCGGCAGTAAACTAGCATTATTGAAAGTGGCGGTGATAGAAGCTGCATGACGAGAGGGATGTTGCTGAGGATATTTCACCGGAAAGATACCAAGCCCTGGCTTGCTTTTCATGAATAGTTCACTTCTACTATAGAGATTCATCACATCTTCGGTTCCCTGGGGCGACCAGAGCAGTCAGCTCAGCCTTCCCTATGTAATTATATAATTACCCTATTTCAGCCCCCCTTCCCTTTAAACCCTATCTTCCCGGCCTGAATTTGGCTTTTTCTATCTTATTTTGTAACTATTCCGGTGGTTCGAGAGTTCCGTATATATACTTAGTAGGCTTTAATAAGCTTGAAGCGCCGAGAGGAAAACGGACCGCCGCACCATAATAATGAGCCAGCAGGGGCCTTTTTACCGAGTATTAAATATTGCCATTTAACTCTCCATAGCGGAGTCTTAAACGAAGGCGAGATGTTATTTGTCGCCGTCATAGTGATCTTGCCATCCTGATCCCTTGTAGTTCCATAAATATTCATGAACTTAAATTCAAATCCCATGACCATGCATCAAAAGTGTCTGCTTATGTAACGGGTTAAATATGGATGCGGGAGCCATAATTTTAGTAAAGTTGCGGGTGGCGAGCTATCGAAGACGCAATATCTCGTTGGACTGGAGAATCGTGACATCACCAAGTCCAGATTGCGCATCGGCGTAAGAACATATATATATAACTATATGCTTCACTTACCCATGATTTGCAATTTGCACCTATACATCGCATTTTAAACTGATAATATTCAAATTCCCTTAAACATAACCCAAAATTCAAATTTCCAATTAAGCTCAACATGACGGACAAGACCACTGCCATGGCTGACAAGTTGGGCGCCAAGAAATCCACGAATCCAATCCCGCAAGAGGTATCTACAACTCCTGTTTCCTTTATCGTACTCATGAATTGATTGCCCCATAGAACCCATCAATTATTTCCTCAGAGGGTGCCATCGGCAAGCCCTTCAACCCCGAGGGCGCCATCGGCAAAATTGGCGAAAAGATTGGTGGTCCGCTGAGCAAAGGGGGTATTATCGGTTCGCAATTTGATGCAAGCAAGAACGGTATCGCAGGACACGTCGAAAGGGCTGTAGATGGGCCGCGAAATCCTAGTGGCAGTGGCCGGCAGTCGTGAGTGTACGATAGAATGAAATGGGTTTCACAGCATAATCCAAAATCAACGCCGCTAAAAGAGTTTGAGTGCATTGGTTACAGAAAAAGAAGCAGTTGGTAGTTCTAATAGGATGACGGAAAATATTCATTTAAACCATTAATTGCTCTCACTTCCTAAGACGCAGCGGAGCTGTATGCATGCCAGCACTGCTCTCCAAGTAAGAATTAAGGGGCTTGGATGTCTTTCTAACAGTCGTGTCTTGTTTGCTATTTATTCGTCGATTACATTCATAGCACCAATGCGCCATATCTATTAGGAGCGATTCACACACATTTGACAGCAATTTAGTGCAGCAATCACATATTATTGTCGCCTATCCAGGAGGAATCGCGAGTCCACGTAGAATTCATGTCAGAAATCCACTAACAGAGAACCGGGTTGTGAGGTATCTGGTATTGGCTATACGCGATTGATCAAGCGTTTCAGTTGGGCAAATAGACTATTGTAGCGAATTAACTCGCGGCCTGTGAAGTAGTATTTTCATCTAGTGATTGCTGCAAGTGAACCGGTGCTCAAGTACCAATTAATCTAGTATTACGCAACGCAGTGCATGATTCCCGCCACTAACGCCATAAATGATACCCGCCGGAGCTTTTTCATCCCTCTTGATAGCTGTTAAATTTACATAATGACATTATCGGCCTGCTCAAGCCAAAGATTAGCTAGGTCCTTTGTGAGACCTAATCTTAACTGTTTGAGCACGTCTTTGGAGCTGGCGTTGGTGTACACCGCGGTTCTCCAATCCCAGGCTCTTTTGATGCCTGCTTTGACCATGCCGCTCTTCATTACTGACTTGTGCAGCTGAGACGCGATCATGGAACTGCCTGTCATGACAAAACTACCACCCAATGATGAGGTTGATTGGCCCAAGAGGCCAGCTGGTGTAGAGCCTTTCCCGTGCCCTGATGCCAAGACTAACTTGAAGAACTCATCTGCTACCTCGTAAACCCTGCTCCCAACCGTCTCGATGTCTTCGATGGCCTTGAGCAGGGTATCAATCTGTTCAAGACTCACTACAGGGGGCGATTGACCGACGAATACTGAAAATTCGCCGAGTAACGCCAGCAAGAAGTCCTCGCTTACGACGGCATCACGTGTGTCATCGTATAAGCCGCCTCGAATGTTATCGTCGGCATTGGCAATCACGGCCGACAAGGCGGCTGCAGCACGCTGACGACGTAGTAACGACTTCTGATGGGGTTTATTGCCCCCATCACGGTATTCATAAAATTGTCTCAGTGTTGCGTATCCACTAAGCATTTTGGCAAGGAGCTCTGCGGCTTCGAGGTCTTGTTTTGCAAAAGCTTCCAGCGTCACCGTTCGTTCCTGTAACAGGCCACGCAGAGTCTCATCAAGTTCACTACTCGGAGGGTATACAGTAGATTCGACGAGGGAAATTGACATCAACGTATTGAGAACATCTCGAATTTTCCCAGGGCGATGGGCTAAGGCATAATACCAAAGCGCCTCGCCGAAGCGGAAAGTGTCCTTGGCTAATATGTCGCCAAAAGTCTACTACTTGTTAGTATGCTTCGTAAACCACTAGGGTGCTATGGCGTACCTCTGCTGTGTCCTCGGCGAAATTGATCATGCCAAGATCGTTCAGTAGCCTCCACATCTTATCAACCGTGACACGGGAATCCTCGTCAATTGTACTAAGGACGTTCTGTAGAAGCTCTTGGACCATTTGTTCAGAACGTTCATGGGAGTCCATCCGGCCTACAACTTGAACAGCCATCTCCCAGCCATCTCGAGAGACTTTGCCACGGTGTGTTAAGCCGGATATGTGTTTTCGGTCTCTCAAGCCGCGGGCGTAATGAATAAGAGTAGAGTCTTTGATGCCGTCCTTATCGTCCGGACCCTCGCTCTGCTTCATACCTAACACTTCCAGTTCTTCCATGTCAAACTCGCTCATGCTAATGAGATTCTGGGGCTCGGGGGGCGGTAACCACCGTCCAAGAGAAGCGATCTCGGCTACTGATGTTGCGATGGGAAGCGACCAAAGACGAAGAAACCCGATGACACCCTCGACGTTACCCTCGAAAGCAGACGCAACGCCAACTTCTACAGCATCAGCTGAATTAAAATGGAAGTCTGACTCTGTCGCAGTATGCAAAGCCAAAGCCAGACGGTCGAATAAGTCTTCATCGCCTGCGGCGGCATAAGCCGGGTGAGCCAACCTAGAGTTCGATAGACCTCGATTGCGTTTGTTGTGGCCGTCATCCCACCAACCGAAGAGTCCGATGGTCGCCTCACACCAATCCTGGGCAGCTGCGAGAATAGCTTCAGGATCGCCCGTGAGAATGGCATATAAAGATTGTAAATTCTCATAAACATCCCAAGGAATCTGGCTTTCGGCCTTTCGCGCTAGTCCAGTAAGGGACGATTTGCCTCTAGATGAAATAGAGACCTGAGAGTCAGTAAATCGGCTGGAGGTGAAGTTGGATCGATCTTTGCCTTCTGCGAAACTGGTAAGAGCTTCCTGAGATGCCTTGGCTTTCAAGCGGAATAAGGTCCAGTCACTACTTCTAATGTCCCAATTACTGTTGCTGACTGATGGACAGCCCTCCATAATTTGACAAAGTTCCTCAACAGCGCGCCTGATATTCGCTAAAGCCTGGCCGATATATGCCGAGTCGTTTCGGGGTGCCTTCTTGACTGATTCCCAAGCAGCGTTCCTCAACAGACGAACGGTCCCAGTAATATTGCCACGGACAAGAGTGTTAAAGACGGCCTGCCAAAATAAGCCGTGAGCAGCCGGAGATGGCCTATGTCGTAAAATAATGTCAATTTGATTGATATCCAAGTTGTGCTCGTCTTCTTGCCATTTGAACAGGACTTCAGGGAGAAGTGGGACCCTCGAACCCCCGAATTCGGTTCGGATTGGTGGTGTGTGGTGAATGCGAAAGATGACATTGGCTAGGTACATAGCTTTCTCAAAGGCCGGGGCATGAGCGCTAGGTCCAACCTTGGCCGAGTGTTCATCGCGGGAGCTAGGCAGACTTTCCACGTGCGGCGTCCACACATCGTTGATAAGTTTGACGCAAGCTTGTGACAGGGTGCTGTCGAGCTTCTCCTCATCATCTTCGGTGCCCACGCCTTCGTCATAGAGTTTATTTACAATATCCTCAGTCTGGAGGAGAACGTTATCAGGTTCTGTGGTGGCGGCAAAACCCATATGCCTATACAGATCTTTTGCAAGGACGGCGTATTTGAGTTCCTTCTTCCTAATCATGGTGGAACGCATAGCTGAAGCGCGGTATATGTCATCAGCCTCTCTCCGGATACGTGCATCAGCAGCTGGCGTAGCTAGCATCATGAGATCTGTATCGTCGTAGACGTCGTCAAGAGGGCCCTGAAAGGAGCCTGTCTCTGCGATTTCTTTCAGCATATCCTCTTCGACATCGTATTCGACGGCGTCTTCCATCATCGCTTCGATATCTGATTCTTGTTCGCCGTCGCCATCAATGTCGCTGTCGCTGTTGCCTTCATCCTCGTACGCCTCGTTGTCTCGAGCACCGATCGTGTCAACCTCCGTATCCTCGCCTTCGGTGGTATCGTCAAAGCTCATCGCAAAGGTTCCCGGGCGGCTTGGGGGTAGGTCATATGGCTCTTCATCTTCTTCCTCGTCCTCATCCTCATCCTCGTCTTCGTTGTCTTCGCCATGATATTCCCTACTCAGACGCGATGGCTGCCTCACAGAGCCCCGGATAGATCTGCCAAGCGGGCCGTTATTTCCCTTGGGATTGGACTTAGAGGTCCTCAAATTTGGTTTACCGAAATTTGGAGCCTTCGGCTTATTACTCATGTAGCTGGACCCCATGGAGCCCTGTAGGAATGAAGGCGAGGGATCGCCGGAAGGTGTAAAAGAAGCGGCAGACGAGACGGTCGAGGGAGGTGGCCCAGCAGGGGTAGTGGAGGGATGGTCTACGCTATAGCCGAAGGCATTCGAACCCTTTCTGGCGCTCCTGTCGGGGGTGACGGGCGAGGAGGAGCCCAACTCGGACCAGCTAAAAGACATGACGGTGAGGGCGCCTCGAGAGCGCAGCGCCTGAGGACCAGACCGAGCTGACTGTGCGATTGAGACGTGGATCAAAAACTAAAGCCCGGCTCCCATATGGTGCAAAATGCAGCTGTACAAGCGCAAGTCTCACGAGCGCGCAGAGTGGAGGAGAGATGCTTTGCTCGTCGTTGTTACCTGAGGACTGTGCTGGAGGTTTCAATGGCTCCAAAATTTACACGATCAATGAAGCTACCCCAGAGACGCGGTCGGGCTGGACCCACTCCTACAGCAAGCTGTCGTGTGCACAGACCAAGTTGGAATGACCCCACCACGTACTACCTACCTAGGTACCTAAGGTTGAACAGGTATAGCGACCCTCTTAGCCATGGCTACATGACTATATGATGTAGATATATCATAACTTAAGTACGTACCTGTGTAGGTCTATCATTATCTGATAATACATTAGCCATATGCTTTCGTAGCATACTTGAATACATATAGTACAACTGGGGTTGATGTGATGGCAATCCACAAATATATAAGTGAAGCAGTACAGCACCCAGTTAGACGGCGAGTAGCCCTCAAGGTCCCTTCTTGTAGGTGTATAAGTCTGCAACTTATATATGGCTCGCAGTGAGCCTATAAGTCAAACCGCTGCCTTCTTCACGCTCTTATCATCTCTGTCCGCAATGTAGAATTGCGACCTACGATGGGCCGACCAATTTGAGCGATACTTGGCGCTTTCATTGGCCACGACAATTAGCCTCGAAGAGTACCTATCAGGTCAACATCGGCATAAACGGCGTTTATACCGTCCATGTGACATAGCACCAATTCCCAAGCGCCGCCATCTTCCTAAGCGTTAACGTAACGGCTTCTAAGCCAAGTGCCAATCTTTTGAGTCACGCCGATTATGATCGTGGAGTTGCCTATCGGTCTGTAGGAAGATCCCGAGATTCGTCCAGCTATCTACCCGTAAAATCTCTATTAGTTTCCATCGTCGCCTATAACTAATGGAATAGCAGCTACCTCGGCTATCTAGTGGTCCAGTAATCTAACATGAGAATCCACCCGTCCAAACAGTTGAACGAGGCTTTGCAGTTAGTTGCCCAAGTATGCGCGAGCCATCATCATGATGCGCACGCACGGAGCTTGGAGAAGCTCAGTTGTATCGTTTGATAATTGTTTGCTGCTGCAGACACCACGATACCTACGCAATAAACCTCCGAGGTTAGCAGAGCCAATGTTGCAACGTCCACGGTTAGACGACGCTCAGGCACTTAGTTAGGTAAGTAGTCAAGATGACATCAAAGACAGTTGGGGGAGGTGTGGTGGGTGATTTGCCGGCTCCCCCACCTTCGCGCGACCGCGCAGCTCGATGCATGAAAATAACCAGGCGGGGTTCTCTTGGTGCCTCTCCGGCCAACAAACGTGCACTTATAACTATACCTCTCATTGCGCAACACGAGACGAAATAAATTCACATCCTTCTCATCCGTCTCTAGTTGTTAAAACATTCTAACAACTCTCCCTACAACCTACACCCGTGCATATACACCACTCGATATGGCTGACACCGTTGGCAAGGTTTGACTCCCCCGCTGTCCTCCATCTTGACCCCGCGCAACGCGCATCGGGGTAGTTATATCTCCCCATTGAGCTGATTGGAAGCTTACCTCTATATTGTTCCCATTGCAGACAATTACTTGCAAGGCTGCTGTCGCCTGGGAAGCCGGCAAAGAGTTGTCCCTTGAGGATATCGAGGTCCTGCCCCCAAGAGCGCACGAGGTCCGCATCCAGATCTACTACACTGGTGTTTGCCATACCGGTATAATCTCGCCAAGCCCAAACTCCGAACCAAGTCCGAACCCTACTAAGAATATGTGCAGATGCCTACACTTTGTCGGGGAAGGATCCAGAGGGTGCGTTTCCCGTCGTCCTCGGACACGAGGGAGCCGGTATCGTCGAGTCTGTAGGAGAGGGTGTCACCAACGTGAAGCCTGGAGACCATGTCGTTGCCCTCTAGTAGGCATACCACAGCATCACAACCCCCGTTCCCCACTAATATTCTATGACAGCACACCAGAATGCGGAGAGTGCAAGTTCTGCAAGTCAGGCAAGACCAACCTCTGCGGGAAGATTCGAGCAACTCAAGGCAAAGGTGTCATGCCCGACGGCACATCCCGATTCAAGTGTAAGGGTCAAGACCTTCTCCACTTCATGGGGACATCAACTTTCTCGCAATACACTGTCGTCGCCGATATATCCGTCGTTGCCGTTCAGCCAGATGCTCCTATGGACCGAACATGCCTGTTAGGATGTGGTATCACCACTGGTTACGGTGCTGCCAGAATTACAGCCAACTGTGAAGAGGGCTCAAACGTAGCCATCTTCGGCGCTGGCTGTGTCGGTTTATCTGTCGTACAGGGCGCCGTCATGCAGAAGGCCGCGAAAATTATAGTGGTGGATGTAAACCCAGCAAAGGAAGAATGGTCTAGAAAATTTGGCGCTACTGACTTCGTCAATCCCACCAAATTAGAAGGCCAGACCGTTGTCGAGAAGCTCATCGAGATGACCGACGGTGGTTGTGACTACACATTCGACTGCACTGGTAACGTCGGCGTAATGCGAGCAGCCCTGGAGGCCTGCCATAAGGGCTGGGGCCAAAGCATCGTTATCGGCGTGGCCGCTGCTGGTCAAGAGATCTCGACTCGCCGTAAGTAGTGCTCGCCGTCTACCGTATCGACGTCTTGAAAGCTGACAAAGCGAGATAGCATTCCAATTGGTCACCGGTCGTGTATGGAAGGGTTGCGCCTTTGGTGGTGTCAAGGGTCGATCACAAATGAAGGGTCTTGTGGCTGACTATTTGGATAAGAAGCTCAAGGTGGACGAATTCATTACCCACCGAGAGCCTCTAACCAACATTAACACCGCTTTTGAGCAAATGAAGGCAGGCGACTGCATTCGCTGCGTTGTGACGATGAAAGAATAGAGCAAAAGAAAAAAGACAGAGAAAAAGTTGAAATGAACACTCCCATTTTCTGTATCTTGTGGCAAGAATGTGAAAGAAGTCAAAAACTGATCATTGATGGTTTAGCTTGTGACATGATGTCTCGAGGTTGAGTACGGAGTAGTGTGGGGCTGTATTTACTGAAGGAGGCTGATTTAAAGTCTCAAGATTATTAGGAATAGGTACCTAAATCAAACCTCAGGCTGCTGCAAGACTTAAGGTCAGTCTTTAGTGCTAAATTCGGTCAATGTGCGCGTGCATGCGCCCAACTTACCTGGGTAAATGATCTAAGCGCTGGTAGGACATGAGAAGACCCTGCCTGCGCTTGCATACAGAGCTACACTAGTTGGAGATGTTGGATCTTCGGCCAAGCGGTTCTTTTGGATTAACAGCACCAATAGAGATTAATAAGTTCTGGCTTACCAGTGATTTTATAAGGTATCCAATTGCAGTGCAATACGGGCAATTTTATAAGTCGGTCTGCACGAGACAGCCTCGTTATCTAGTAGGCCATAAAAATGCAAGAGCAGTTCGTAGGCTGTACAGCATATATTCATTGATAATGAATTGATCACCTGAGCGGTTCGCTAGCTCACCGATCAGCCTTCCCTAAACTTGACGTTACATCGTGCAGAAATTGAGGCGCTTACCATAGATAGACACATGCATCGTGCTGCATAGCAAATAATACGGCTTGCCTCCACAGACGTCTTTGGTCCAATACACAATCCGGGATAACGATCCTATATAGACACGAGACCCAAGATTCATTGTTACCATCAGCCGACGTAACTTGGAGCCACCATATTGATAGGTTTTTGTCGTTTGCCTGGCTGGATTATGTGCGGACTACTTAGTATGTCATGCACCAGATACTAGATATCAGATTGTGCGCAATAAGCGGCCGCGTCTGATGATCGTCACTGGGCCAAAGTCTCGGCTGGTTGTTATGATTCGAGCCACGATGCGGACCCTGTAGACGGCAACGCCCCGGACTCCAACTCCACCCCTCATCGGCGTTATGACCTGACTCGCACCAGCTTATTCCTGCCATCTTACTTGGACACGCATGTTAGCAACGAGTTTGCAGCAAGTCAAACGTCGCCACGAGATATTCTCAGATAGCGAATGCGCTGGTTATGGGCAGATGCTTGCAGCTAACGAATCCAGGGTAACGAATCTTCCGGTCCGATCCGGCTCGGTCTGGTCGGATTTTCGGCGGCACATTCTCAATTCAATGATCGGCTTTCTTGCTACGGTTTGGCCCGCATGGGGGGGAGGGACATTTCTCGACCCTGCAGAGCAACGCAAGGGTTACTACTGCAAGCAAGTCATTTCGATCTATTGACAGTAGTGAGACGATATGTCAAGCCCTGTCGTTTGTAAGGCGGACTAACAGCCAAGACAGCCTCTTTATTGCTGATCTGACTTGGAGTCTACTGTAAGACGTAGTATATATGTATGTAGTGTCACTCTTACATGCAGTAGTACAGCACTATAGGGATCCGTAACACACGGCATCATTCTCGTGCCTACCGGTATAATATAATTATGGCTTACATTACGGTGATGATAGATATCGCGAACTGCGATTATCAATGGCGCCAACCGACCCCCAGTACCCGCGCACGACTAACTACATAACTAGTACCTACGCGCCCGGCGGTTCGGTGACGGTAACGACCAAATAACCATAAAGTATTATGCTGAATCGCGTTCGCATCGATATCCAGGGGTATGTTCACCTAACCTAGCTTATAACCGCCCTTGGGCCGGCTGCTCCAACGGACTATGCAAAGCTGTTGCATGTGTGCTGCACTTACACCGCTTTTATGTCTGGCTGGAGTTGGTAGGAGCATTGAATGTTCCTGGTCTATCTATTTGTCCACATCTCGCGGCATTACATCCGTATTATCCTCGACTTTGAAATGCTTCGTCAGGTGAAAGCGGCCCATTTGGTGGCTGGGCACGCGGAATGGATTATTGCCAAAAAGAACGCAAATACCTACATCATTTCTATGTAAGTACTGGTACGGCATGGTCGGCCAGGATCATTCCCGATCCACTTTCCATCTTGCGCTTTACTCCGAATTGCCGACGGACCCCTGTGGGCCTTTGGTTTGGCGATCCCCGGAGGGAAATGGCTGACGGAAGCCGTTTCTGCCTTGGAGGCTTTGGCTTGCCTCTGTCGTGTACCATGTACTGAAGAACTGTGTACCCACCCCATATGTACACAACATACGCTACTGCCGTATCTCTCCATCGTTTTTGTAAGCTGCAGCGAACCAGCGCTTATCGTCTCCACATCTGTACTTATAGGCGTTGATCTAGACTAGCGAGACTAGACTACACATGTACATACAGTAGTTAGTACTGGGGAGGTAACAAATAACTACACCACTACGTAAGTAACTACCAAAGCATAAGTAAGATACCAGGAGGTTAGGTAGTGTTAAGTGTTAAGTGCCACCAGTAATCCTTCCGGCGAGACCCGTTGTGGCCAAATCTGAAAAAACACAACCCGCCTCCCGCTTTCGGAGCCTCGCGACATAACGTCGTCATTGGAGCAAGTGCTGTAAGTATACACTGACTACGTACTACAGTACTATACAACTTTGTATGGTCTTCTTCGGGGAACCGGCAATGACTTTGAGATCGTACAATAACTTATTATTAGCCTGCCCATGTTTGGTCAATCGCTGGTACCGCAAGGAAGCTAACCTGGATCCAAATCGCTACGCATTCTCATCCTCATCCCAGATTGACGCCAACCACATCGGGACAAGGAACATCGTTGGAGCTCCCTGCGCCGCCTCGGATCATTCGTTGTACTTGCATTTGAATGTGCATACCAAGACGTCGATCGTCAGACGGCCACATACTGACAGAAATATTGACTCGTCAACTCTCGCCTCATCTGCCATCCTGTACACAGCGCTAATCTAGGTATACTTAGCATACAATAGAATAGACCAGCATTAACTAGCAACTACCTAGCAAGAAGAGCATCCAATTACCATCTAGCGTATCTAGTCTAGTCTTACCATACAAGTAGCAGTACTACTTGGCCCCTTCTTATTCACCCGTTCTTCAACGACTGACTCGACCCCGGAAACTTATACATAGTAGCTGGGTGACTAGAGAGGATAAGGGGTTCTTCATCGTTCCACGCATTGCCGCCCGAATCTAACGTCACACAGTCAGTTGACCCGGGCCAGACCCAGTTACGAGTTACGCAGAACCAAGGACCAGAATAGGACAAGAACAAGCCGACAAGTACAACTGCTTTCCCGGTGGTTCCCCCGTCTGTTCCCCCGTCTCTTCAAATATATCATTACACTTAACTTGACCTCGTTCCGCACTTCTCTGTCCCTTCCTCCCTCCATATCTCGTCTCACCAACAAATTACCGTCTTGGTCCTGCAACAAACCGAGATTATCTCGTCCAAGTTAGTCATCCCAACAGCTCATTATCCCGCGACCTTGCCCATCACTTGCGCCACCACCCAAGTGTGCTGTGCATTCTGCTTCCATATCTAGATCGCATTCCATTGCCGTCTATTGTCCACGCGGCTGGGTTAAATGCTGTGTTTGCCTTGTATAGACCACATGTCGGCCCTACAAGGGTGTCTTCTTAGTCATTGTGTCATTTGCCGTTCTTATTAACATTAATCATTAATAACCCTGCTGACGCCCATTTCTTTGACGCAGACCTGGGTTGACCTTCCTGTTCTCTTCCCACCCAAACCGACACCCGAACAACCAACGTTTTTACTACAAAGACAAGTAACAACCGGTTGCTCTTTGACCTCGCCCTTTCCCACGTGGTTGTCTCATTACGAAACCGTAACGCCCTATTTAGACGATTAGTCGACTCAGGCGCCTATTATTAAAGGTTTATAACGGCTCACCTCGACGCTCTACCCACACCATCTCACGAGCCCAACCAACCGCCAACATGCCTGTGAAGCCTCGTTGTACCTTTAAGGAGTGCAAGACTGCCGCACAACGAATCGTCGGAGACTGCGGGTTCTGCGACGGTCACTTCTGCGCGAAGCACCGACTTCTGGAGGATCACAAGTGCACGGGTCTTGAAGACGTAAGTCTCACGCAGTCCGCTGCAGATACCCTTGACAACACCCTCCGCTGCGGTTCTCCGTCTTCAATCGGCAGTACTAGCACCAGCAGCGAGTCGCTCCGAGACACCACACAGTGGTGGCTCGTTGGCCTCGCTGAGTACCTATCCGAGAGCGGTTTATTGCGCTAAGTCACGATTCATGGCATGTATTGCACCTTCTTTGCTAACATTGTCTTGTTCCGTTCCGTTTCCAGTGCAAAAAGGAGTCTCACGAGCGCAACGCCGCACAACTCGAGGCCGAGAGGACACAAGTCATCCGGGGCGTGTAAGGCCAACGATCCGCCTACCAATCTGCCACCCAAGTCTCAGATCCGCTCTCCCCGTATCACGAACTCGTCTCGTGTTCGCGGGCTAAGCGGACAACAATTATGGCGATATAGTCGCCCGACCATGTCTGCCTAATGAGGATCAGTGCATCCACAATGTGGCCACGGAACCTCACCTTCTCACCTGATCCTCTTCGCCCTTCGAGGCGCAAGAGGATACGAAACGTAACATCCTCTTACCAACCACCATCATCAGCAGCATCTCGTTCCATTTAACAAGCGTATGGCGTTGTGGGATCACGCACCTGAGCATGTGGACAATTCTTCATAGCCACTGCCTATGCACTTCATTCATTCCGGTTTACATGTTCAATTGCCGGAATTTCTATTCCTACTTGGAATCTCCCTGACTTGAAGAGGGGTTTCATGATGGCTAGCATTGCACCGCCTCGCATTCTGAGATGCCGGGGAACCGGAATCTTAGGGTCTACTTAAAAGTAGAGTAGATCAGAGCAGCAACCTAAAGCAAGAAACCAGGCAAATTGTTGCCATCTTGTACTGTATACACAGCCATATCCGTCTATAGATGACAATATCATTCTTGAGAGAGTCTTGCGTAAAGCAAAGTCTCTTTATTCAATCAACCCTAGTTTGTATATGAACATGAATATGTGACATGTGATGCGCTTTAACTGAATGGGTATCTATCTGAAATGTACACGGACAATGGTACCATACAAAACAATAAACCTACAGTAATTAACATTACTCAACCCGGTCAATCATACTGATCTCGCCCTTTCTCTCATGTCGCTCCTTTAATAACCGATCTGGGTCAATCGTCAACAGCCTCGTCATGTTTAACCACCTCATTAACAACAAGCTCCTTCTCAACCTCCCCAATCCTCTCATCTTCGACCTTGACAATAGTCCCCCCCTTCACATCCACCGCGACACTTTCCCTCAACTTGCGTCCCTCGAGAACCTTTTTTCGCTCGGCAGCGCGACACAGGCCCCTCAGCCCAAGCTCGCAATCGCCGCACCGCCGCCCAACCGGTAGACAAATAGTCTGCCCCAGTCCCACGAGGAGGGTGTTGATCTCATGCCACTTATCCCTAGGCAGCCAACTCTCCAACTTCACGCGCGTGTCCTCGGGGTTCTTGGAGCCGCTCTTCCCATGCCAGCCCCAGAGATTCGTGATGCGATGCACGTGCACGTCGACGCCTATCCCTTCCGTCCGTCCCCACGCCGCGGAGAGACATAGATGCGCCATCTTGGGACCGACGCCCGGTAATGACACGAGGCCCTCGATGCTGTCTGGTATGTCCCCGCCGTAGGTGTCGCGGCAGATGGCCGCGGCCGCTTGTAGGTATTTCGTCTTGTTGTTGTGGAACCCCACGGCGTAGATCAGCTCGTTCAGACGCGCGGGCGAAACGGCGATCATGTTCTCGAGGGTCAGACCTGGCTCCGCGCCGGGCGCGTGAGGGGGTAGCTCCGTCTGCAGCCTGTGCATGGCTGCGGCGTTCACGGTGTCTTTCGTCTGCGAGGACAGCATCAGTGCTACGAGGGTCTGGAAGCGCTGGTCGCGCGGCGATGCGCTCTTGAGAGCTAGACGCTCGCACCCCATTGTGTCCACTGGGGCGTTGGACGCGGCGCCGCCCTCGAGACGCATCGAGCGCACGACGGCGTACATCTCCTCCCAGTCTGTGGGTGGGCTGATGCTGGATTCTCCCGTTGACGGGTCCGTGGTCTTGCGGGCGGGTTTGCGTTGGCGCTTTGGTGGTTTGGCGGGCGTTGTATGTGTTGCTGTGACATCCTCGGATTCGACTTTTATCTTGACCTCGGGGTTATTCTCGGTCTTGATGTCAATCTCCTTTTTGATACTGCGAGCAGCTTGTGAGCTTGCAGCTCCGTGCACAGATGCATTGGTCGTTCGCTTTCGTTTTCGTACCGATGAGTTGGACGAGGGCGTCGTGTCGGGTATTATGTCCTCGATATCCGGGCTGGTTGTGTGACCGTCCTGTGACTTTCCTGAGCTTGCGTTGCGCGGTGTGCCCGTATATGCGAACCGGGCGAGCGACGACCGCGTGATCCGCCGTGGTGGTGAGGTCGCCATAATGCCGAGAATTCCAGTGATCGTAGTAGGCGCGATGGTAAATGGCATAACCTTAGCCGCAGCCCAAACGTTAACAGCAACTCTGCCAGTGCTGAGACCTGGAACGGCATCACATTGTTTGGACCCTTTAACCTTGAATATACTTACTGAATGTAGCTTAGTTCAGTTCGTAGCTTCATTCTGCAGCGGCTATGGTTCCTGAGCATCGACCCACTTCGCTCGTGGTCTAGAATTTCAATGACGTCGATACTCATACACTTATACTTGCGCTGTAAGTCTATTGTGTGTTCTCTCAAACACAATGACACGATAAGCTCTTTAGTCTACTTTTAGATATCTAGAAGATGTAAGGCTGCTGGGATAGCATCCTACTGCCCTAGCGTACTCTTTTTACAATAACTAATTACCACCAGTCGCAACAGTTCTGTATTACGGAAAAAAGTTAATGAGGTAGACGCGCCGCGGCAGAACTACTCGACCGAATAAAAGAGAACGTTAACAGTTCTTGTAAACACAATAGGTAAACTAGGTTCGTCAGTTCGTAATACCCGAGAGTTTTTAGTCACTATATAGCTTTTAGGGAATAGTATACAGTGTCATAACCTGGCATTTTTCTCCTCCAGATTCCCGTGCTATACAAGAACGAGACAATTATTATTCAATAGTATAGAAGAACACGTCGCGCTGGTGATACAAGCTGGTTGCTATAACCATATATAACAACTCCGATACAATAAATGTCGCCAAGGGGTTGGAAACATTGCTTCAACGGGCAATTGACATCATTTCATCCGCATTCAGACGTACAAAACGTCGCGGGGCAAGGAGGTATGGCTGGATTCCATCTCTTAAAATTAACGCGATCAAGTTCGGTCGGTCAGGATCGAGCGTTCCCGCCCGGAACCAATTGTCCATCATAACAATCAAGCGGTCCTCGATCTCGTTTAACTTCGGAAGGAGCTGGCCAGGCGGATTATGGTAGTCGATCCCAAGGTCTTCTATCGACTCATTGACAGAAACCACTATGACACGCTCTATGATATGGCCTCTTTCCTCTGGACTAAGGTCCGCTTCTTGCTCCTTCGGCGTTGGCTGCGACAGGAAAACTGTGGAATCCACGTCTTTCACCACTTCCGAGCCGTACTTTTCGTGGCCTTCGGGAAATCGAGGCAACGATCCCATGTCCTTCATGGTGGGCATTTTCTCGGGGGCTCCCCTGTACATGATAGATACCGCGCGCTCATGCGCGATGCGGCGGATCTTCTCTGCACTCTCCGGGCTGCCGTCGTCCTCCGCCTCAGCTTCTTTCAACAACTTATCGTAGTGCATGCACATTTCCGAGGTTGGGATGAAAAAGCTATCGTCCATCATCTCCTGTAGCACCTGCCGGGACTCGTAGAAACAATAGGCGAGATATGTGATGATGGTGAGGGTTGACCCGATAGCCATGTCTTTCAACCGGCTGGCGCGCGGTTTGGGTGGCTGGCCATATACGCCGTAGTATTGTGATGGGCCTCTAGGCGCAAAGTTGGAATAAGCCTTGAATTGTTGCGTTCCATATTTCCGGGACCCGTGTTGTGCATCTCTGTACGGAATTTGAAGTCTTGCGTGAGTCGGCCAACTCTGTGACGCTGCTGTCCTCGGATTGCGGAGACTTTGAGGACAAAGTCTCCGAAACAGCATTTTAATTATGCACTTGGGCAGGCCTCTTGCTTCCTCCGGCTTTTTTTATTATCCTTCTCTCAAGGGCTAGATTGGTTGGTTCGTGCACAGAGAGAGTCTCGGTTTGTTGATGCACATGTGTTGGAGCGATAGTGCAAATGTATAGACGCTGACGGCTGTTTGACAGCTGCTTCAGTCTGCTAAGACGGCTTACCTAATTATCCTCTAGCATTGTCGGATAAAAAGCGAGAACACGATATCAAAGTTTCGTCTCTATTATATTTCGCGTATCTATGATGGGCATCACAGAACTATATATCTGCGCCAATGCAGTTGCTCTCTAATCCCAAAAGCCAAAAGGGCCCGTCTATCTAGACATTATAATGCTCTTTACTAAACGCCTTCATATGCATGCACAAACTCTCAGCCAACTACCTATACAAGAAACTCCTGGTCCAGCCAGTGCTTTAATACAACAAGTCCTTCACTGAAGCTTGACTTGTCTGAACGAACGATAATCGCCGCATGAGTATGCCGTACTTTTTTGATCCAGATTGGATACTTACGCCAGCCAACACTGTTTAAAGTCGTGATCATATCGAACTGGCAAGGGGCTAGCGCGAGTGTTGGCAACCGTGGTTGGGACTGTTGGCTCTCGAGATCGGTGATATCAGATCCTATAGGATTTAGAGCATCGTCTGAGCCTTCATCGTTAGAAGCTGTTAAATAAGCCTGCTTTTGAGAATTGTTGAGGTTCTCGTAAACGTCTTCGACTGTGCCTTGGAATTCTTTCATCCAGAGTGGCATGCGATACTTTTCAATTTGAATTCCAGCTTTTCCATTTTCGTGGAGCTGAATTCGCCGCGCACTTCGAGACGTTTGTATAACCGCGTTGAGCAGAAAGGCAGTGATACCAATTGGCAGCAAGATGGCGAGTGCAACCATGTATGGCCCGTTCTTGACGTACGATACCCCATCGGCAACCACTGAATTAATTGTTGATTTGGGCTCACTTGGCGGAAGCAGCGAGACTGGGTGTTCAC
The DNA here is from genome assembly GCA_019843955.1 of Xylaria sp. 218_066. Lineage (NCBI taxonomy): Eukaryota > Fungi > Ascomycota > Sordariomycetes > Xylariales > Xylariaceae > Xylaria > Xylaria sp. 218_066. The sequence goes on along the minus strand of JADKYC010000047.1, from coordinate 120,258 downwards.
GATCGAGAACAACATCCTCGTATCCTTTAGTGTAATTCGCCTTGATTTTGGTTACGTCCATGTAAGGGTCTGTCGCCGTTATCATGGAGGTATAGTGAATGACAGTCCTATCATTGATGATGTTTGAGTATAATGTTCGACGTTTGAACTTCTTTAGGCCCAGAATGAAAATGGAGTCGGGGTCGGCGAGAATAGAGAGAAGTGGGCGGCCGGTGTCACGGAACTCGTCGACGATGAAGAGCTGGCGCCCTGACTCTGATAATGTCTTTACTCCCAGCCTGTTCCAGACAGTGTCGTACCATCCCTGCAGAGGCGCTCGAACACCGAGATGTGGCGTCGCAAAGGTAGTAAAGTTCTGAACACGTCATGTTAGCGGTGGTCACCAGGCTGAACCAGTGGAGGCTGCCCGCATACAATTGGGTCGATTTTGTCTAGCACGCCCTTTGCGTATAAAAGCCCAATTGCATAACGAGCGACTAACCCGCCTAGGGAATATCCGACAATGCTAAGTTTCGTGATGTTGCCACCTTTGCTGCGGATGGCCTCGATTTCCTCCTCGATCTCAACGCACACCCTCTCGCCGCCTAATTCGATACCGTCATATGTGAAGTTGCCACTGTTTCGCTTCGCGAGTAGAAGATGGAGCTGTTCTTTGGGATGGACGTCCCGAATGGCTTTCGCAACCTGTTGCATATGGTTTGGGTTGCCCCAAAGCTGTCGCAGTTAGCAAAGCCAGTGCTTGGCACGGAAATAGAGGCGGTTGCACCGAATGGGAGACATACTCCATGGACCAGGACGCATAGGTGGTTTGCGGATGAGCTACCACCGTTGAACTCCATACTTTGTGATTCCGGGAATGGCAGCTGAATTAAGCAAGACTCGGAATAACCACACACCGTCTAGGTTGTCTAAGGAATCGAAGGAGAAAACTGGGTAGAGCCCGCGGTCTATCAAGATATTGTTGTAATGTATATTCTATGGGAGATTCTATGGATGGCGCCATGTCCGGTCATCATTATTCCTCTTAACTCCGGCGGAACATGTGAACTACCCGCGCGCCCGGGTCAGCTGCAAGCCATTGTTTATAGGCCGGGGTGGTACTGGCTATAAAGGGAGATTGCCAAGCCCCAAAAGACTACGATTCCCAGGGGCAGGTGCTTACTCTATCCAACATATAATAAGCCACAGAGACTAACCAAAGTCATGACGAATAGACTGCATGTCCAAGAGTTTCACCTTCGCCAACCAACCAGGTTATTCATTTATGCATCGTGGACTCGGTGTAGAATGAATGGCGACAGGTTATATCAGTCATGGGTTGATGATGCTGAAAGATTGTAGGACTGTTAGGGTTTGGGTATGGTCATGCAACATTTGTAAGTAGTACAGTACGGCGACGACAGGGAATGGAGGGCCATTTTCGTGGCTATGCTTCAAAAATGAAGATTATACAAATAATATAGCAAACAACAGCGGGTGTAATATTAGGTACGCGTATTGAGTGCTACCTAAGCTTACATTAGGTAGTCCCTTACTTGTATGAGTGAGGTAAGGCGAGGTACATTAGGTATCATGCAGGTTAGGTGACTTCGTTAGGTGACTTTGGTACGTGCAGGTAGGTCCGAGCGTCTTTTCGAACAAAGAACCACTTTGTTCACCAAGCACCAAGCCTCTCTCTCATGTTTCACATCCATCAAGTTGGAGCCCTGCCATGTGTTATGGGAGCCACCGCAAGGCTGAAAAACAAACACCTTGTCATTTCTCATCGGACCAGATGAAGGCCAGACAATTAATCGCCTTGCATCGCCTGTTCATTTCGCACCTAAAGATAAGAAAGGGACAAGAGGCATTCTACACAGCATTGCTGGAATCCCTTTTCTTTTATAATAATCCCGAGGGTCATCCATCATATCTTAGACGCATCCCATCTCTCATCTCTCATCTCTCGTCTCTCATCCTGCGGTATATGATTCCCAAAAAGTGACAACGTACCTACAGTCTCAAATTTAGTGAAGCAAGCAACCACGTCAGCCACAATTGAAGCTGGCCACATCTTCATTCACTGGCATTCGTTCAATAAGCTTTGACTATTAGCTGTCAGTCAATTCAACATGGCAAATACGCTGGCAGCCCTGAAAACCCTACCCTGTCCTGCAGGCGATAGTTGTACTGCATTTCAGTGTCTTTTCAGCCATGCCCGCGATAATAGCGGGAGTGACCAAACATCTATCAACAGTAAAGTCTTGAACAATCAGAATACACCCAAGGTGTCGGCCACATCTCGTGCCCACCCCAGCGAGGATAATAAAGATTCCCATAGCCAGGATAAACAGAGGAAGCGGATAAAGCTCGATGTAGATAGCACTGCTGTCTCACTTCATCGCTCCTCGGTCCCAACTGGCTCTTCTAAAATCCCACCCAGCAGACAAAGAGAATCTCTGGCTGGCACATCCGCAATCATACAGAACGGCGGTTCGCCTTGTATCGTAACACATAATCCCCCCTCACCAGCTGAAACAAGCAAGCCAACGCTTAGCCAACAGGCCGAGCGCCAGCAGTCATCGATTGCTAGTTCTACAGCGCCTACCGATTCACAGAGTCGTTTGTCCATGGCTCAACCAAAGCAACCCAAAAAGGGGCCCGAATCACTTAACCCTCGCCTACTTAAGAAGGCCCCAGCGAGTCACCCTACCCGGGTGGCCTTAGTAAAAGCTCTGCACAAGGAATTCCAACGGCTCAATGATGAGTTGAAGAAGACCGCTCAGGGTGTAGAGAAGAAGTGGCTCCTGTCCGACCAAGAACTTATTGTCAAAACACTTGATGAAGAACAAGAAATAGCCACCAAGAAAACCGCTATCTATAACACTTCAATACGGAATAAGATTTTAACGTATAAAAAGATGTCCATCATTCAATGGAAAGATGAGCGATCCAAGGCAGTGCAAAGCACTCACCCTAGCAGCACAGAGCTAGCTTCAAGAACGCCGGCAGAGTCGATTGAGACTGGACTTACTCTACCTCAGGAGTTTAAATTCCTACCTCGACTAGTGTATGATCTAGCTCCACTCGAATCTCATGGTTATATCTCCAAAATACCATCCAAAGACGACATTGAGGCCGCAGAGGCAGGGGTTAGGGCTTGCGGAAACACGGAAACTTGTGACCGGTGCACAAGACGGTTCCAAGTCTTCCCTGGTCGTCGAGAAGTGGATGGCGCTCTTGCATCCAACGATCCCTGCACCTATCACCCCGGCAAACCCTACTTCCTCGATCGTTCAAAGGCTCAACGAAGATTCAAGTGCTGTCAAAGGAGCTATGATGATGAGGCTGGCGGTTGCATGACAGCACAACACCACGTTTTCAAGACAACGGACCCCAAAAGACTTGCTGCTGTTCTCAACTTCGTACACACACCGATCAATCCTGAAATTCCTGCAGACCGGGCTGTGTCCTTCGACTGCGAAATGGGATATACTGTATATGGCCTAGAACTAATTCGCTTGACTGTCGTGTCTTGGCCAGCTGGCGACACCCTCCTCGACATTTTAGTTCGGCCAGTAGGTGAGGTCTTGGATCTCAATACTCGATTCTCTGGCGTGCGGCCAGAAGACCTGGCTTCAGCCGAGCGATGCGAAGTTGGGTCCAATCACCGGCCTGATATCATCCCAACGAGTGATCCTACTGCGCAACCCGAACGACGATTAAAAATTGCCCCGTCGCCGAAGGTCGCCCGAGATCTTTTATTCACCATCATTAGCGCAGAGACACCCCTAATCGGTCATGGACTGGAGAATGATTTAAATGCTGCACGCATTATACACCCGACTTGCATTGACACGGTACTGCTTTGGCCGCACTCACGTGGTCTCCCCATGCGCAATGGTCTCAAGTATCTCATGGAAACCAAGCTCGGCCGAAAGATCCAGGTAGAGCCTACAGAAGGTTCTCCAGAAGGCCATGACAGTGCTGAGGATGCACAGGCAGCAGGAGACTTAGTTCGGCTGAAGATTCGGGACGAATGGAAGACCATGAGAATGAAGGGCTGGACCTTGGACGATGCTGGAGAGCTCCTAGCCCCTAGCGAGGACTGGGCAATCGTCGGAGGCGCCAAGACAAGGAAGCACTAGAGTTTTAATGAATGGTGTTAATTCATCCAACATTTGGCTTGCTCCTACACGATGTCCAGTTCCGGGGATGTATGGGCGTGGCGAGGCAGACACGAATAGGCATCGGAAAACCTGTTCATCGTTTTAATCAGCGACAGTGAATCAACGAAAGCTTGTTCCTAGGGGAGTCTCGGACTCGGTAATAAATTCACGGTGTTTCTTCTTTCAAAGGACACGGCGGGTTCTTCAGCAATAGGGATGCTCCAAAAGGGGGTGGTCGGGATGGCTGCTTTTAATATGACCAAGAACAAGTACGCTTTTCATAGTTAGGCGTCAAGCGATACTAAGTAGGGATTGCATTTGATGAACATGGGCAGTTGGCGAGCAAGGTAGACATAATATGTTAAGATTCTCACGATGCTTTCAAGGTGGTAGTAGCACATAGTAATCGTAATCCCGAGCGGAGAATCGGGTGATACCTCATTAATATACATAGGTTTTCTCCTGTCTGTCCTGTGGGTGTTTAATACCCATACTCACAAGTACATGGTAACTCCTATCTTCGCCCAGCCTTCTTCCACTTTACGCCCTTCCAACAGATAGTAAGAAGTTACTTCCGCTACCGCCTTGTTTGCCACCGCTAGGGAGGTAGGAGACGTTGGGATTCGTGGCCAGGGTCTGCGCGATCTCGCGGGAGGCTTCGATCTTACGGATCTGGATGAGGCCGTCGCCATGGCGAGCGATGGCACGAGAGATAGTTTCGGCCGACTCGGCCTCGCCCTCGGCGCGGATGACGTTGGCCTGGCGCTCCTGCTCGGCCTTCTCGACGATGAAGCGCGCACGCTCGGCGTCCTGCTGGGCGATCTGCTTCTGCTCGACGGCCTTGGTGAACTCCTTGCCGAACGTCATGTGCGTGATGGACACGTCCTCCAGAGCGATGTTGAACTCGGCCGCACGCTTCGTCAGGTCCGCCTGGATCCGCTGCGATACGGCCTCTCGCTGCGTGATGAGCTCGGCGGCGTCGAACTGGGCGACGATGGACTTGAGGACTTCGTTGCCGATGGAGGGTAGCACACGCTCGTCGTAATCGGTGCCGAGGTTCTGTGGATATGTGTGTTAGCTTGAGGTACTGTGGCAGATATAGATAGACTATATGCGATTGTGTTGTTTGTCTGATTCCGATATTCATATAACATTGCCATCTCCAGCCCTTCCCCACAGCCTGAGCCTGTAGAACCCGGACCAGCAGGAACAAGTACATACCTGGTAGATTCTGGGTAGAGACTTGACCTCAGGCCTGTGTAAGACTCTGAGGGTCAAGCTGACCATCTGTAGATCCTTGCTGCCGGTGGTGGTGGCGATATTCCTGGGCTTCGTCCGCACGTCGAAGTGGATGCTGCGCTGCAGCCACGGTATCAGGAAATGTGTGCCTTCGTTGATGACGCCCTCCTTCACTCCCTGCAGCCGGTCGAAGATGACAGCTCTCGTCCCGCCGCGGACATCGTATATGCTCGATTGCAGTAGGCCGGCGCCGATGATGGCGGGCACTGCGAGTCGCGACATTGACCTGATCATCGGATCCATTGTGCGTTTGGTTGATCCCACTTATGTCCCTCGGGTTCTTTTGGTCCTCCGCTGCTTCGATCGGAGAGAGATATGGCGGGTTGAAGTCGTCGGGGTTGGCGGTTGTGCTGGGATTTGGAGCTATCGGACTGAGAAAGTCAAGTTCAATCTATTGTACCTTGTACCCTGGGCGGGTTGTTCTGGTGCGCAGATAGCCAATGATGTCTTCTATTGCCCACAGCTCGGGTGCGTATTGCGCTAGCCTCTTTTGGACAGGTGCTATTCTAGAGCCAGCCGGCAATCTTCAACTTCGACGTTGCGAGTTCAACTCCATTCCGTCCGACCTCTCCAAACACCATTCTCCCAATTGGCACAACATCATCGTCAATTTCACACCAATTCTCACAATGCGTCCTACTCAGGCTCTACGAGGTGGCGGCGGCGACGCTCCCCTCGGCAAGCATGGCAAGTAAGTGCTTCCCAATTCCCAGACGAGCTGCGGCTTTTCTACGACATTTCGTCGGCAAACGGGCCTGTCATCCACATTTGCCCTCGGATAGAAGTTGTCATCTGCTAACCATCATCTCATAATAGATATCTCGGCCACTGGGGTCACTTCGGTTAGTGCGCTTCTGAATTTTCCTTTCCTGATGTCGAGTCAACCGGTCCACGGATATAGTCGGCTACGCTATTGGGCGGATAGGATTGGAAGTGTTGCGACCATGGAAATACATCGCGAACGATACGAAGAAGACATTCTGCCACGGGCCGGGCCGCACGAGAATCGTATCACGAGACTGACGAGTCGGGTATACAGGTAGCTACAAGCAGAGGGGCATTATCACATACGCGATGAGCCCGAACAGGCAGAACCCCTTCGCCGGTGCCGCCCACGATGCCGTCTTCAACACCTGGCGCCGCTTCAGCAAGCAGGTGCTCTACGTTGCGCCCCCACTGGTCTTCTTCTACTACGCCATGTCCTGGGCTATCGATAGGTATGAACTACCAAATCGCGAAAGCAATATGCACCCCGCCGCAAAGCATGGCCCGTCTGACTAATTGTCTTTTAGGAACCACTACCTGAACTCCAAGGAGGGCCGCAAGGAATATGCTGATTCGGAATAAGGCCGCTTCGTCGATGAGGGGATAGATACCGTGTGCTTCGTGTAGACAAAACCTTGTATATCAATAGACCGGCGTGCAACGAGCGCAAGATGATCCAATCCAGTCTTCTTTGTTGATCAGTTATTATCCCTTGAAAATGGACTACTCGCGACATGGTCGTTCTCGTGGTTATCCTTTTATGAAGAAGTTGATAATCCCTATATGGTCATGCGAATTGAGGTATCCCCGAAACATACTGACTACGACATCTTACTCCGGAATGCGCAGGCGAGATCGAGCAATAGGGTCAATGAACCGGGCCTTACGCAATACATATTGTACAATGTCATAAATGCAGATTTCCATGTTTTGAAGTCAAGTATGATTTACTGTAACGGTGTGATAGCGGGTTCTCGAAGCTGAGGTCCGTCACACACTCTATGAATGAATAAGAGCATACACAAGTCTCTCAGCAATGGACATGAAATAAATGCTCGCGCATTGAAGATGCTTGAAAAAGGTGAAATACGTATTTGAATTACTGATATCCCATGGCTACGGGTTGAAGGGTGGCACACGGTGCGGCAATACCTCGGGGAAACTGTCCGGGAGCTGGCCGGACCTCAACCTTGACCTTACAACAGCCTTCACCCAACCAGATCAACGACATTTCCAACAGCAATCTCCCCTCTTCATACTGCCATCATGGCTTCCAAAGCGGTAGCTAAGGTCGCAAATGTTGTCGTACCTCTGAGCCAGGTGTGTATTTACCCCTCCACGGCCCTGCATTCTTGTCAATTGCCCTCAACAACCACTTCACCCATCCGAGAAGCTGCAGCCAGCTGAGAAAGAGCTCACTGGCGATATCGAGTCTCACTCATACCTGTCTATCAGGCGGGACGTGCTCAGCTAATACTTGCATAAACAACGGCAGAAACAAACCCTCGAGTCAACCGGCATCTGGGACCGCGTGCGTCGCGTCTTCGCCGTCGACCCCAACCGCTCGTCCGGCGTGCCCTTGAACCCATTCTTCCGGAACCCGACCCCGGGCGCCCTCGACCCGCTCTCCTACGACGACCCCGTGACGGTGCCGGCGGGCGACATCGCCGACAACCCGTACTGGAAGCGCGACGCGCGGAGGTCGTACCCGAGGCTGAGCTACGTGAACCAGAGCGATGCCGTGGCGCTCCTGAGCGTCGGCAGCGCCGCCGCGCCGAAGCAAGAACTCATCGGCGACGCCGGCGCGAAGCAGCTCGTTGCCGCTACCGAGGAGGGCAAGACGGGCGGCCTCGCGGCGTACTTTGAGAAAAACACTGCTGCTGCGGCGACCGAGGACTTCTTGGTTAATGGACTGCCGCCCCTGCCCAGTGGCGAGCGGAAGAAGGCGGATGGGAAATGGGAGGCGTATAAATATGGCCTGACCGAGGAGAACTCGTACGGCGAAGAGTAAGTCACACTGCTTTCTATCTCTACCCTGGATGGATGCTGTATGAGAGAGGGAGGACTGTGCTATGCGGATGATATGCTTGATGGTTTTGCTAACCGTTCCCGATTTACAGTTACCCGTGCCGAAATTTCCAATAGAGGATCAGGCGTGTAAGAAGAACAGTCACTTTGTACATATGAAGAAAATTCGCATCCTAGATTCCCTAACTTAGAAGAAATTCGGACTCTACAGCAATATCACCACCAGGCGTTCCTTAAGTCATTATTTCAGCTTCTAGTGTCCAAGTATATATCGTAACCAGGCTGTTCTCTATGATTAACTATTTCAGGAGGGGGCTCAATCGTGATGGCGAGTGATATCCCAACAGTGTAACTCGCAGCAGCGCCTTGCCAGTAAATACGGAACCGTTCAAATATCTGTCGATCTCGTCTCGGCCAGGGAACGTATTTTCCCAACATCCTCTATATTCTCATTCTTATTAGGCGCTGGCGACAGCGCATTGACATTCCGGCTAGTCGTCCCCTCGCCCACTGCACGCTCAATGATCCTCAGTTTCCCATGCGCGCCCTTCATCCGGCTATCGAAGTCATTGACAGCCTCGTCGTCGTTATTCGTAGACAGTGTCCCGGGCTCAACCAAGCCATAGAGGGTCTCGATGTTCTTTTCCAGACGCGGGTTGCTGTGAATAGGCGGCAGTTGTGCATCATTCTTTGACGTCTCACTCCCACGCTCGATATCTCCTTTCGCAGCGTCCTCATGTTCTTTTGATATAATATCTCGTTGATGGCGTCTCTGCTGATACTTAGGTATCCGGTTCGCCCAGACCACGGCCTTGCTCTGTAGACGACCTGCTTCAACGAATTTCTCGAAGCCCTTCCTCAAACCCAGGGAATACCCTTCTACCCGCCCGGACTCGGCGCCATCTTTTAGTCCTTCTTCGTATCCTTCTCTGTAGTATTCTTCCTCGAGGTTGAGGATGTCGTCGAAGGGGTCGTGGGAGGAGCTCATGGTGAGATAGATGTGAGATGTGTATAAGAGCTTCTTGATGAAAGAGGCCGAAATTTCTTGGAAAACTCGTTTTTTGATAATTAAAACGATTATTAATCGCCTTGTGTGGTAATGATGCAAAGCTGATAATGTTTTTTTTCTTCCTGTTGTGAGTTATCACTCTGGTGAGATTTGAATATGCGACTTTCTTGATCATGGAGGGGCACACCGGGAAAGCAGTATGGATTTTTGCGGGATTGTCTAGCTTACCTAATCAGACTATAAGTGCGAAAATACAGGAACAAGCTTTATGCATGAACAACACAGCTCAGATATGATTTATTTTCATTTAACAAATACTAGATTTTGTTTTGAGGCATTTGTCCATTTAGAAAAGAGGCTTGTTGTGCTTAACTACTGTGTTGTAGGATTAAAGATTACAGGTTGCCTACTAATAAGCATTATCAGGAGAAACCCCTAAAAATTAAGGATATTGTAGGTTCCTGCGAGGCACTTGCTACATATTGCGTTACAATATTTCGACTTAAAGCTCTAGGTGGAAATTTACGGGTGTCTTTATTGTGTCGCGCCGCCCTTAATATGTGGACAAAGTATCTAAGCAGGCACTTTGGACCTGTGATCGGCAATCTAGAAGTTGACAGCTATCACACTCAGTGCGCCGATAAATGGCAGCCACTTTTCCAACATTAATGTAGCATCAACATGCCGCCATTCGCACAGACGACCTGCCCTGTACACCACGAGGCATCCTCGCCCACTAACATTGCTACGATGCCAGCGATCTCGCTCACGTACGCGGGCCTACCGCCGCTCTCCGGAGCATCGTCGATGAGCTCTTGGCTATCAATGCCCGGACGCACGCGCATCAGAGGCGAGTGTTCGATCCATCCCTTGATATCTCTCTTGAATTCTGGGGTATTGCTAGCGTACTATTCACAACGGATCAGCATCCTGCCTGTTACGTCGGTTCGCTGAATAAAGACTACAAAAGTCGATAGTCCTCGAAGGGGTCAGGAGCTCACTCACCATCTCGGTCAAGACGGGACCCGGGTTGATGGCGTTCACGGTGCAGCGCTCCGATAGCTCCCGCGCCCACGTCCGCGTCATGGCCTCCAGGGCGGCCTTGGTCCCGCCATAAACGGACTGTCCAATGAAGCCGGCGGAAGAGCTGACACTGGAAAGATTGACTATGCGACCGGAGCGGTCGCGCGGTAGGTACGGTTCGGCAGCCTGCGTGAGAAGCAGGGGCCCCAGTACGTTCACGCGGTAGCTGGTATCGAACTGCGCGACAGTGACGGCTGGTAGCGGGTTGTTCTGCGCCACGCCGGCGTTGTTGACGAGTATGTCGATCTGGAACGAGCCGTCGGGCTTTAGTAGGGCCTTGCTGCTCTTAACCGTTTCGATCAGAGACTTGGGGCCTTCCACGGTGCCGAGATCTGCTTGGACGGGTAGTGTCTTGACGTTGTACCGCGATTCTAGGTCCTTGGCTAAGGCCTCTGCGTTGGACTTCGAGGACGGCGAGGTGTAACCAAGGACAACATTCGCTCCGTATGAGGCAAGCTTAGAAGCAATCGCCTCGCCGATTCCTGTGGTGGGATGTTAGTCTCCATGATTTCGAGATCGCATCTTGCCATAGCGCCGTGCTTGCCTCGTGAACTGCCTGTGACTATGGCAAGCTTGCCCTCCAGTGTTCGTGCCATTTCTGTTTTATTCAGTTCGAGTCTTCGCGTGAGAGAGAGGTTAGAAAGAACCGGGGTCAGCAGTTATCTAAAATGTACGAAGAATGTAATGAAATGGGAAGAGAGACACGAAGATGGAGTGGATTAAGCTGTATCTATGTACTTATATTCTGTCACTAGCTACCCTATTCCTCCAATCCCGATGATTTCAAAGCCGATATGCGCAACCAATCTCGGCTCGACCCAAGTGAGAGAGATCCACGGGTAATTATATGTATATGCGTGACGCATATCGCAAGTAAAGTTGATGGTGGCATGTGGGCGGGAGCTGCCCCGCGCTAAAATAAAAATCGGCGGGGTCCGCTGTAGATACGGAGAGCTGGACACGGAGTTACTAATTAGCAGCAAACGAGGCAAGTCTCGGCGGAATTTAACCCGCTGTCCAACGTCGCCTGAAGCGCCTGACACTCCCCAATCGTGCGCTTGTCTGCTGCAGGTCCCGCGTTCCCCATCGGATACAGTAGGTAACGAGACACTGTCTGACACTAGACTAGCCCACGCTATTTATTCAAAGGCCAAAAAGTACCTGTGGATCTACATTCATCTACCTGAACCTCAAAACGGTAAAGGCAACCCGGCAATCGGTGCTGGCCCCCGTTCGACAACCAACAACCACGGCTTGCGCAGAACGCCGCGTTGGCCAAGGTCCCGAGATCGTACGCCTGAAAGATCCAGCTGCCATATAGCGCCGATATCCCGGCCTCCGTTAGAAGAAATGGACATCCGTCGCCTTGAGCCGCGGGATATCCCGCTCATCCAGCACGCGAACCTAGAGAACCTGCCCGAGAACTACTTCATGAAGTACTACCTGTACCACGCCCTATCGTGGCCGCAGCTCAGCTATGTGGCCGTCGACGTCTCGCGCCCCAAGAAGACGCCCTATGACTACCCCAAGATCGTGGGCTACGTGCTGGCCAAGATGGAGGAGGAGCCCACCGACGGCGTCCAGCACGGCCACATCACCTCGCTATCCGTCATGCGCACCCACCGGCGTCTAGGCATTGCCGAGAAGCTGATGCGCCAGAGTCGTACGTGTCTACTCACTCCCCCTTTGCCTCCTTCCATTCGTACCCGCTGACCAGCTCTCTGTCGTTCTAGAACTCGCCATGGTCGAGACCTTCGGCGCCCAGTACGTCTCTCTGCACGTGCGCGTGTCCAACAAGGCCGCCATCCACCTGTACACCAAGACCCTCGGCTTCGACCAGGACAAGACCGAGGCGTCGTACTACGCCGACGGCGAGGACGCCTTCAGCATGCGTCTGGACCTGTCCGCCATCCGCGACCAGATCCGCGACACCGCCGAGTCGGACGACGCCGCGGACGAGGGCGAGCCTGTCGGTGAGGCCGGCAGCAAGACCCTCCCCGTGCGCGAGAAGGACCTGAAGAAGGTCAAGGTCGGCCGCGGCCTCGGCGTCCCGGCGCTCGTCGAGAAGGACGAGAGCAAGCACTCGTAGGCCGAGTGTTCCTCGTCCTCGGCGTCGAGAGCGTCGTCCACCGCTTCTCGGCCGCGGAGGAAGTTGAAAGCTAGAAAGCGAGGGGTCATGAAGAGGTGTGACGCCAGTGAGGTGGAGTCCGGCCAGGACTAGGGGACGATGATAGTCAGAATAACTGGGAAGGGAAAATCCCGGGATTCTCCGTGATATGGCCTATCCAGGCCGCTCATCACTAGGGAATCGACCCCTCTTCCGGAGTCATTGGCATGGGCTAGGTTAGATAAACGTGTAGAACAGTCATGAATGAGGGGACGTGGAAAGTTCGCGTTATATCATAGCATGTATTTGGCGCAGCCGGATAGACAGGGTTGGTCAAGACAAAACAAAAACAACAATGGCATTATGATTATCATGACATTCTCAAATTTCCCCTATTTGAAAGGACTATATACCTCGTAACAATCATTGCATTTTGCATAAGACATAACCACATACCCTCCTTACCGAGAGAACGAATCTATATAAATAAACCGTGACACCACCCCCTATTGCCATTCCCCCCATTCATCCTCCCTCTGAGCCAGGCGTCGCGCAAACTCCTCATCAGCCTCGACCCTCAAGGCCTCGACTTTCCGTCCGAGACGCTCCATCTCTTCCTCCAGCTGCTCGATCGCCCTTAGCTTCTCACCACCGCCACTCTTCTTCTCGTTATCCTGGTCGCGCCCGAGGTTCGCTTCCAGGCTCTGGATCAATCCGGCCTTGGCAGAGATCTGCGACTCTAGAGCGCGGGCCTCGGCCAATTTCGCGTCGACGGCACGGCGAGACGCAGCTTCGGTTGCTGCGCGCAGCGTCTCCTCCGCCGCCACTGCCGCTGCCCCACGGCGTTGCTCGGCCGCGACGGACAGGGCGTTGTCTCGGATCCTGTCCGCGCTCGCACGACTGCGATGTGCCGTCTCTGCGGCGGTCCGGCGTGATTCTTCGGCCACTTCCATGGCCTTCTTGCGTTCCCTCTCTGCCTGGGCGAGCGCGTTCTCGCGCTCCTGCGCCGCGGCCGCTAGTGCTGCCCCCACCTCTCTCTCGGCGGCGCTCCTCGCTTCTGCTGCCACACGGTGCGCTTGCTCGGTGGCGTTATAGGCCTCCTCCCAACCTCGGTCGCGGCCGCGACTACGGCGTTGACCGAATCCTCGGCCGAGCCCGACACCGGGCGAAGGGGAGGGGTGCGGGCCGAAGGATCCCCGACCGAAAGATCCTCGATTGAAGAACCCCCCTCGTCCCCCGAGGAAGGCGGGAGCAGCGGGAAAGGCATGAGGGATAGGAGGAGACGGAGTAACAGCAGACGCAGCTGGCACGACGGGAGGGACGGGATGATGATGGCGATGCCGGCGAGCATGTCGTTCAGCGTCACGCTCCACACGGCGTGCTCGACGATCTTGCCTCTCTGAACGTCTTCTCTCGCGTCGCTCCTGTCTCGCGGCCCGCTTCTGCTGGCGACGCTCCCTACGCGTCGCCTTCCTTGCGACCTTCTGTTGCCTCTTCAGCACTTTGAACTGCTGTAGCAGGTCCTTTACTTCGCGGCGGAGGGATTCTCTCGCCTGGTCCCACGATGGATCCCGCGGCGGGGGTGGCGTGCTCTTTGCCTCCTTAATCTCAGCTTTAGCTTGCTTGAGCATACCCTTTGTCACGGGCTGGTCTGGGTGCGATAACCAAGCTTGAACTGAGCGCTTGGTCACCGGCAGTTGCGTGTCCTTGAGATCATCCCAGTCCGGAAGGCTACCAACGGAAGAGTCTGAATCCGAGGACGAGTTCGAGCTCGATGAGCTTGTTGAGCTGCGCGAATGATCTCTCCGTTCGTGCCCGTGCTCGCGGCCGCGTCCGCGCCCCCGTCCACCGAAAGGACCGGCCCAAGGGTGACCGCCCCGATGGTCGAATGGATGCGGATGGCCTTGACTGGGGCCAGGTTGCTCGCCCCAGCGCACACCTCTAGAACTAGCTTCGAACAGTGGATGGTTGTTAGATCCTCCGCCCCAACGGACTCCGTTGCGATCAGCCTCAAACGTCGAACCAAGCGCAACCCGGTCGCCTTCAATGTGCAGAGGACCGATACGAAGACTGCCGTTGTTGGGGTCCACGGAACCAAAGGGGGTCCTCCACCAGCTTGCCGGCTGTTGTCTCCACCAACTGCCTGGTTGTTGAGGTTGACTCTGGTTTTGCCCTGCATCTGCGGAAGCTGCCCGCGACGGCTCGTTTCCCGCTGCTTGCGCTTCCTCTACGGCGGGCTCGGCGGTAAACGTGTGACGAATCGTCACGCCCCTAGGTTCGAAAAAACCCCGATTCCATTCACGAGTTACTGCGTCCATGTCCTGCACATTTGCTGATGACTTGGCTAGTCGTGCGTCGGCGACATCGTCACTGGCAGGGGGCTGAGAACCTGTATCCCGTAATTTCCGGTCCATAATACGTGAGTTTGTCCTGGCGGCGTGTTCGGGAATGAGATAGTTTATGAACGTCTGCCAATCCTGCTCGGTTACATCACGATCGAGAGCCCGTTTTGGATACGGGATATCGGATGGTGTCGCATTTGGTCTGATATCAAGAGGGATGGTAATACTCGGGCCAGGAGGCCGGTTCGGGGGACGAGAATCAAAGTACGCCTGGGCCGAAGTAGTGGCATGTTGATCACTACTAGGTCCCGCGAAGCTGTACTGTGCATCACGAGGTGACTCTGGCGGCGTAAAAATGATGTTGCTGTTAGAAGACGAGGGCGCGATCGACGCATCATCATCTGCGACACTCGAGGGACGATTGCGTGAGCCGTGTGAATGAGAGTAGACATCCGTCTCTGAATAAGGCGGTGGTGGACCGTCTGGGCCGTTATGGGGCTCCATGGCTACGATTATAGCTCAACGGCGAGGTTTATAAACTGCGGTAATTGACGCTTGTTACGCTGAGGACTATTGATAGCAAGGTGCCTTTGTAGTCTATGCGACAAAGCCCGTTACGCAATTGACGGATCACAAGTTGTCACTAGATAGGGAACGAAGAGGAATAGGAGGACGCTCGGTTGGAGGGCTGGCTGACGGATATATTTGCAGTATCTTGTACAATGCTGGTTTCGGTTTGGCTTGGTAAGGCTGTTGGTCCTTTCGTAGCGAGTTCCCCAAAACGTGGGGGATCCGTCTCACTCGTGTGAAGCTCAAATATGGCTGCCTGCTTAGTTGCTTGTACAGACCCTGGCTCACAAAACGGCTGATGAGTGGCCTGGATGCGGAGGCGGGAATCCGATTGATCGGGCCACCCCAGAGTAAGGCAGCCAAGTCCAACTAAATTAACCTATCATCTGGGCTTTATGAATGCGAGCTATGCAGGGTGACGCGGCCGTTGCAGTTTACAGTGGGCAGCTATGCTCGCAATCTTTCGTAACGCCATCATGAGTCACCCGCTCAGCACAGTTGTCACTATCAAGGACTTCAGATGAGCCTCGAGCCACCTACCGATGTAACCTGTACCGTCGTTACCAGATTTGACCGCTAATTGATCCTACGAGAGAGTGGCATGGCATTTTCGTTTTCCTTTACGATTAGGTAGCTCAGCGCTGCGCTTTTCCGTACAGATCAAAGTCAATGTCCTCTTCCTTGTAGTGATCCGCGATAATCGTATGCAAGTTATCTTGTGCGTGTGCGCCGCTATTATAGAACTTCAGCATTGCACGTCTCACGCTATGCTACAAGGGAGAACTTACAGGTTCGTGATGTAGGTATCGATCTGGTCAGCAGGGAGGAACTCAGAAATAGCGCTTTTTACCTTGACATGCGATACCATGGGTCCGTCTGCGAAATCAACATATTTGGACGGTTCGCCCCATTCGACCTGGCTCTCCGGTAAGAGCTTGCTCTCGGGACTCAGCTTATACACGCCACCAAGAACGATGACTGTTCTTCGGCGCTCTCGGGCGGCTCGTGCAATGGCCGCCGCGCCGGAATCAACAATGACACCACCTTGCGCAGTTATAGCCCTTGCGCCTAGAATGACCTTATCGACTCTGGACATATATGCCATCAAGCCAGCGTTCAAAACAGTGATGACGCTTGACCCGTTAGCCGCCATTGACTTGTGTAGCGATGCATACTGCTCGTCTGAACTGGTGGCCGAGGATGGATCTACTACGAGGAACACGGTGAACTTTCTCTTTGAGGCGGCACGTGTAAGAAACTTCTGTACTGTTCTCGATGGTTGGTACACTAGTATATAATCTCCGGGGTGAATGAAAATTTCGGCATAAGTCTGCACTTGTTCGTCGACCATCTTGATTTCGTCCATGATCTCCTGGATTCCATCGATGACCTCGGAGCGCAGGGCAGACACATTGGTGACCAGCGGGTTCGGGATCGGGGTCGAGGCACCCGAAACTTGACCGGGTGTTGATGCGTTTGACCCCATCGACGGCAACATGCTGGGATCGGAGAGTAGATTGAACATAGACTGTGTCCGAGCAAGGGAGCCGAGCGATGAAAGAGCCGGAGGGCGCACAGGTTTCGCAGGAGAGCTCGCATGGCTTAGGGATGCTGCTGGGTGAGGAGAGGCGGCGCGAGGCGAGTCGGTGGTGGCATCGTTCCGGTCCTCGGTGGCCTCATCACGAATTAAACCGAGCACTCTCCTTACAATATTCCCAATGACAAGCTCGTAGGGTTGGGCGGTAACAAGCTTCCTGCCAATAAGTTGAATGCGACCAAGGAGTTGATCGACGTTGGTCCATTTGTCCCTGGCGACAACTTGGAGAAGAATATGGGCGGTCGCGGTGGCGCAGGCCTCGGAGCCGTTGATCTGCCGCCTCTTAAGAAGGCTTCGTGTATGCACAAAGTCAGTTGAGGGCTCCTTGGCGGTATGTAATGTCCAGCCAAGCAAGTGTGATTTGTTGTTTTCTTACGAGATGAGAAGCTCGATGGAAGCCTCGACAGGTCGACCTTTTAAGGTATCAAGGAACTTTTCGAGGCTCGGGGTATAGCCCCCTTTTACGGCCATCTTGCGTGCGGAAAACGGCGACAGAAACTGCACGGGTGGTGGTGGTCGAGGATTGGGAATATTTTGGAGTTTGGAGGGGTATTTGTCGCCGTTCACGATCGTCCGGGCAGCAACAGGGTCAGCCCCACGTCGTTCGATGCGTCGCAATGACGATGTCGGATAATAACACGTGTCGGTAGTCGCCGAGAACTGATTGGTAGGCTAGATAGAGATTTGTCTGGGCTGTGGTTATCAGGAAGAAATCCGAAGATTGGTTCGTGGGGTTGTGATCTATCTAGTTAGGTGTTGCGCAGTGTGACTCAATCGAAGTTTGGCATGCAACTTGACCTACCTTAGGTTGAACTCTTTTTCGTGCCACGATCAGCCAGATCAGGACTACGCTAACCTAGTCGAGTAGTCCAGATACCTACCTAGTTAAGTACCCCATAGGGTATATGCTTACTGTAGTGACATGTACGTCGTTAGGTTTGAATGTACCTGCAGACAATAGGCGCCTGCCTACCAACTGAGACTCGGCAACGGCGGCAGCTAACGCGTTACAGCACCCACTGAAAGATGTCGCTCTAGTTAGCGGGTAGCTAGAATACAGCATACCTACCTGTACATAGCACCATGCAGTTTTGCGACATCGTTGTACTATGTAAACATCCTGCCTTCATGTCATCGATTAGCGCCCACGAAAGAAGATAGACCACCGTTTTCCTCCCCGATAGCAAGACCGGCACTGTAAAGAGAAGAACAGGCGTTGTCGCCGCTGCCATCAGTCGTCCGTCCGGCATTGTCTCGCTCCGTTTTCTGTCTGTTCTGTTCCCTATCCGCCGTTCGCTGATCACTCCAACCATACCCCGACCGAGGATTGCTTCAAAAAACGAGCCGTGACCTTGGAACCCATCCTCAGTCCCCCACCCACCGAGCACCTCGTCTTCGTCCCTTTGCTCGCCGCCGAGGCTCGCCATATCATAGCCTTCGTTTCTCCCATACTTGCTGTCTCGTTCTCTTCTCGCTTGGCTGACCCCCGACGAGCCTTGATGGATTGACCGACCGATCAGAAGATGAACTCCCTGAACATCATATCCGCGCGAGTGTCTCCTACATCAAGCCCTGCCCCCTCGCGAACCAATTCTCTCAGCCATATCGGCCTGGCCGTTGCACCCTCCGACGAAGGCGTCATTTCTTCCGACGCAACCGTGACTCGAGACGCAACCACACCCGCCAACGAACGGAACGACCATGCATTCGAGAAAGCTCCCGATAACACCGTCTCCGGGGGCGCCAACGAGACGTCGCCCCTAATAGAGAGAGAAGCGAATGAGAAGGGCACCCGCGGCCGTGCCTGGCATCTGTACCCCTCGCGCATAGCAAGCGGTTTCATTGACTCGATACGCTGGGTTCTGTCCACCATTGCTGCTCCCGGCGTATATCTAATTGCATGCTTATATGACGCCAATGGGAACTTTGCTCCCTTGCGCCAGCTGAAGAACCTATTCGGTGTCTACGGCGGGAATGCGCGTAAGCTTGCTGCCGATTACCAGGAGGATGTGGCCTGGAATGAGAAAGAGACGGCGTTAAGTCGCAGTAGTCGGAGTGTGCGAGGTCAACGTAAGCTAGGGGCACCACAGCGTGCAGTCTCGTCAGGGTCTTCATCTTCGGGTGTCTCTTCCGAATCGGAATCCGATGTGGGCGGTAAGACTGACAGCAGTCGCCGCCACGCCAGGTCAAAGTCTCTGCAACCAGCAGAGGAGACCATACCATCCAGAAGGTCAATTCGTATCAAGCTCCACAACGACGATACCATGCGCCATAGCAAGCATAGAAAGACCCAGTCGACGAACACTACCAACGCTCCCGGAGGCGGCGATGTAACGGAAGAACTCTCGGCTCATTTGAAGTCTCCTACTTCTCCCCATGGCGCCTTGACAAAGTATCCCAGGACTCCCGCCCCGCCTCGACCTCTCATACCGAGGCGACAACCGTCATATGTGCCCTTTGAACCACAAGATCCAAAGCAACTGAAGACATTGATACTAGATCTCGACGAAACGTTGATACACAGCATGTCCAAGGGAGGCCGGATGGGCTCAGGTCACATGGTCGAAGTGCGGCTGAACACAGCATACACAGGAACTGCGGGCCAGCAGATGCTGGGACCTCAGCATCCTATCTTGTATTATGTTCATAAGCGGCCGCACTGCGATGAATTCCTGCGAAAGGTGAGGCGCCTTCGAGGGCCGTAAATGTTGCGCAATGATTGGTTCGTGACTGACGTTTGTGGCAAAGGTTTGCAAGTGGTTCAACCTGGTTGTGTTTACGGCGTCCGTGCAGGAGTATGCCGACCCGGTCATCGACTGGCTTGAATCAGAAAGGAAGTTCTTCTCAGGGCGGTACTACAGACAACACTGTACGTTTAGACATGGGGCGTTCATCAAGGATCTTAGCTCAATTGAGCCGGACCTCAGCAAGGTTATGATTCTTGACAATAGCCCCCTGAGCTACATGTTCCACCAAGGTATGGCTGTATTTGTCCATCTCTTCCCCGTAGCTTTCGCTGACAGGACCAGATAATGCCATTCCCATCCAGGGATGGATCAGTGATCCGACAGATAATGACTTGCTACACCTTGTGCCATTTCTAGAAGGGCTGCAATACGTGTCCGATGTGAGGGCGCTGTTAGCACTAAGAGGAGGCGAGGACGGACAGCATGTGACATGAATTTGTCAGGACGGAGTCAAATACTTGATATCGTATTTTTAATAATAAACGAAGGCGTTGATTGACGCACTCATGTCGTACGAGCCACGAGATGTACATGTCCAATATGATTTTTGATACGAGTACCGTGCAGCATACAGAACAGAAGTAGACATGGTTTCATCTCATGAGCATTTGAGCGGAAGGGGGTCTATATTAGGAAAGTTTTATTCACATAGCATATATGAGACACGAAATCCAGGGACGATACAACATATCAACTCGACCGGAGCCGTTCTTCCTCCCGCCGCACCTCATCTTTGCATTCATACTCGACACGGAAACATCGACGTTTTGGGACTAATCAGATGATTTTATCTTGATGTAAAGGCAAAGCAGATACGGTATACATTTTTTCAAGTAATCAATAATACAAGATATTGGCAAGCACATTGCCTATGACCTACCTACCTAAGATATTTAGTGGAGGTACTCGATTCAGTGGTACCGATCAAAAGCGACTCCAGCCACGCCGGCCTTGGTTCTCTTGGTGAAGTGGGAAGCAAGCGTCCCCACTAGAGTCTCTTACGTCATAGGACACTCAAATAGCCTCCCCCTCTACCACCGCATCACGATCATAGTTACATGATGTAAAAGAATTAAAGCCACCACAGAGGACTAGTTACCTACATCCATACATATACCTAGCAGGTAGGTAGTTATGTAGTTACCTACTCGCCTGATGGATACTATACAGTAAGGATATGGGAAGCTCACACTGAAACTTGAGGCACATTCCGGATTATCCCATTGTTCCTGGTTTCAGTCAAAGGTTGAAGCTGTTGTCGTCATCGCCCTCTCCCTGCCCTCTTGTAGCTACTATAAATCTACTGCTGTTCCCTTGAAGTAACTTTAAACTGAACCATCTACAAAGACAAATCAGCCCAATCATCTATAATCTCTCTCCGCGTCCCATCTACAATCATGTCTCTTCACTGTACGTTTCCCACCATCGGTCTCAATTGATGCCACATCTCTCTCAATCCGCGGTTATGGTAATCGGGACTCCATTTCGGGGCACCGGTAGAAATGACCCGGCTTCATTGTTCCTGGGGGGTTCGCTTTAAAAAATTGAAACACTAACAGGATCAATTAGACCTTCCTCCCGTCAAGCCCTCGGCCATCGCCCTCGGTACCATCTTCAACCACGGTGTCGAGCTAGCTGGTATGTTGAATTTCGCCTCCCTTCAGATCACTCAAATCACTGACGTGTCGCAAATAGTTCTCTCTCCCCTCTTCGGTCAGACCTACCAGCGTGCTAAGCTCGCCAACACAAAGGAGGAATTCATCAAATCAAAGGAGGCTTCCGGTGCCGCCATCGCCTGGGGCACGTCGCTTGTGGGCTCCTCGCTGCAGGCTTATGGTGTCGGTGCTCTCATCAATGCCACCAACACTCTGAGCTACAAGGGCGCCGCCTACCTGGGTTCCCTCATCTTCCTCGCCACTTCCGCTCCTACTGTAAGTGTCATCGATATTGCCATCACGTCCATCAGTGGCCGGTGACTGCATACTGTGTTTCACGAATCCGAAGCTGACGCGATGCTCCCCTAGTATCTAAGCCAGCTCTTCACCGAGAAGCGCGCCGTCGATACCGTTGCTGTCAGTGCCGTGGCCAAGGTCGTTGAGACACTCGGCCTGTCCCTTTTCCTCACATGGTGGGGCACCCGTACCAACCCCTTCGAGTAAAGGAGCAGTTGGTGGTGGTTGTCTAATCTGACGATGTAATGAGAAATTTAATCCGAATATCGGACTGTGCTATTAGCTTTTCCTACATATACTTGTACTTGTGGAAAATGTGGCCGGCTACGACCCGGCTAGGAGACAGTGTTTTGGTTATACCGCTTATTAGTTAGCTGAATATAATTCGAATCGAATAATCGTCAACACATCTACTTGTGAAAATAATTTGATCTTTTTGAATAATATATATTCATGTCCCATGCCGAGAAACAAAATTTTAATCATGACCCCCTAAACGCCGATTACCACGAATATGTGACCGGTGTCAAAGTAGTGCTTATAGATACACTGATGATGTTCCACTCGAAATAGAATGGAAAGCCGATCCACCCTACCACGGACTGGGTGCGTGCGTAGATATCAACATATCTATCATGCTGAATTCCAGGTGTACTTGACCCGTTGTAGTTGCGCTTTCCGATACGTGGCAGGTCGCATAGCTCTACGCCAATGCTCAGCCGCAACGCCAGGAGACATTCGACGCAACCAGCTGGCTCATTCGTCCTTTTCTATTTTTCTGGCTCATACAAGGAACTTCATCTGGGCCTTGGTCTCCTTCTCGACAAGCTTGACGAGGTCCTTGTAGACGTCAGCGAAGTCCTCCTCGCCGGCCTCTTCCTCGATCTTGTCGCCGCCACTCTTCTTAGCACCACCGACGCGCTTCTCGGTGACCATGACGACACTCGTGGGGCGCTTGGTGCTGCCGGCGGCGCCGAGCTCGGCACGCGACGCGACGAAGATGTAGGGCACGTTGACGTCCTCGCAGAGCACGGGGATGTGGCTGATGACGTCCATGGGGCTGATGTCACCCGCGAGCACGACGACGCCCGGGAACGACGTGTTGCCAGGGCCCCCGGCGGGCGATTTCCGGAGAGACTTGACGACTTCCTTCACGCCGCGCTTGAGAGTCTTGTTCTTGGCCGCTGTGGAGAAAATATCGTGTTAGTAGGAGGCCTTTTTACGACAGAGGGGACTGGAAATCGAAAATTGGAACGCTAGCGGTTACCGTACCTTTCCGCACACTCTTCATGACCTTCTTAGTAGCCTTCTCATCGGCCAGCGGCCTCGCAAAAGGCACCAGAGCGCCGACGACGGGGGTTACAGTGACGGTCTTCTCCTCGACGACGGAGACGGAGACGAGGACCGCGTCGCCGGCGGGCTCTGGGCTGCCCTCCTCGAGGGCGGCGGTGACGGCGCTCTTGAGCTTCTCCTTCTTTTCCTTCTTATCTTTCTTGTCCTTCTTCACCTTGCCCACGCCGTCTGCGTCGCTGCGCTTCTTCTCTTTCTTCTCCTTCTTCTCTGGCTTGGTGGCCCCCATGGTCGCGGCTACTAGCGTTGTGTCTTGTCGAAGCTCGTCTTCTTCGTTTGCCGCTGGCTGGTGGACAGAGGAACTGGAAGTTTCCGACTCAATTAGACGTGATTTGCCTTCGTTGTGGCAGAGAGGCGAGAGGTCACTGTTGGTGGATGTTGTGGTGATAGTACCGCTGTTGAGACCGCTGCCAATTGCACCAATCTCAACCGCGCAGAATTTCAAGACCTCGAAATTTTTCTTTGCTGTAGCTTTTCCATGGTCCAGCCACATTGAGCCAATGAGGGGGCGCAATTGGGTGGGGCACTTCCGCTTTGCGCAAGGTCTAGCTATCGCAGTACCCCACAGATACCCAGATAGCCTAGAAGCAGCATTGAGGCATCTGTGCAATTGTCTTCACGTTTTGGTGCTCACTAGAGCACTTTATCTCATATACATACTCGTGTATAAAACAATCGTACAGAAAGGGGTTGAAGATAAAAGATTGTCTTCTCTTCCCGACGCACGGTTAAGATTCTCAGCAATTGACCATAGCGACTTCGACTACCTAGTTCGTAGACTCCAGCCAACGGCGGCACCCCAGTGAATTTACGATGTAAGGCTTTCTGATCACGTATACAAAAAGTTTTTGGAAGAGGAATAGGACATAATTGTACACACTACCACTAGTTTTTATAGCTCTTTCCCCGTCGCTACTAAATTTCCCAGTTAAATATGACAGTCTTTTCTCTAATGCATAAGGTAGAAACTCTTAATGGTGGCGTGCCTAGAGAGTGATTACAAGCCTGGTAGTAAAGACATATTCCTTCTCTGAATAAGCTGAAATTATAAGACGAAATACAGGTCCTGGCTTTATTATCTTCACACCGGGACAAAGCTACACAGTTTATGCGATCCGAGGGCAGAATTGGCATGGTTTATCGTAGTATCTTCAAGTAGGTGAAACGCAATGCCCTTAGATGTCCCCCACCATATGCTGCAATGTTGATACACTTTTCATAGAAAATATGAAGCGTGAGCTAGTCAAAATAATAAAATTAATACCTAATCGTAAGCATTTAAATCAAATTCTAACAATACCCAATTACTTGAATTGATCAGCTGTGATGTTTTCTCAGTCCTGTGTCCGAATGTTATGGTAATGGCGATGCTGGAGCGCACATATCTAATCCATATGTGAATTTCCTTTTTTTTTCCTGTTTCAAATATAGACTTCAAGAACAAAGAGCATGTGCTGGGCTAGCTCACGGAGGCAGACAGACCTCTTCGCACAAAAACATATACCCCATACCAGAGATCCTGACACTCTACCTTAGTCTGCTATTACGTTTCGTTTGGTACATACTGGAGTGGTGTTCCTGACAAATGTAATTGGCGACGTAGGACTACGATCGTTCCCCTCTGCCACGGTCGTAATCCGTGTTGTGAAGAAGCGAATGTGAGCCCGTCTAGATCCAGCCGATCGCAACACTGGCCCTATAAGGTAAGATCGGCATTTCCCAAGATCTACCCTGAGGCTCTTGTCTTCGATGTTCTTCGACCACAATGAATATTAGATGTCGGGTGTCAGGCTTGTCAGGCATACATTCCGCATGCCTGTAGAATCACCAACCACCACCATCCTGTTCACGTACTCCCAATAGGCTCTAGTAAATTTTATTCAACACTACGCACCAATTAACCGGCGATTCGATTCAAATCAACGTGCGCTACGGAACTTGCCAATATCTTACAATTCTTGGTTCTTCAAGCCCAGACAATCGATTGCATATTGCGTTTGGCGGACAAACCTTCGCCTTTTCTTTGTAAAAGTTGATTCATGGGTTCGGGTGTACCCGCTTCCCCGCAAATTTCATCACAGTAGTGCACTAACTAGCGGACCAACTAACAACTAGTTACATACTTAGCATCTGTTGGGAGTTTTCTGGCATAATGAAGCCTGTTGGCTTGTAGACTGGGAATTCTTCTGGCTGTTGTGGTAATTGCCTTCCCCCTTGGGCAAGCTCTATATGTCAATGACGTGTTAATATGTGTTTATCGTCAGTTCACCACGATCCTGGTGGCATGCAACATTCTCCGCAAACTTACCCCGCAGCGGATCTTAAAATATGTACTCATACCACGATCTAACTATACGATGAACTCATTCGGCCAGCATTGGGAATAGTTTCCATGCACAGTAACTGGCCTATATAGGCCAGATAAGACTGAAGTTCCATCAAAATCTGGGGTCATTATGGTCATTCACTATGTATAGTATGCCAGATCAGACGTCTTCAGCTCACTTTTGGTATGTATGTATGTATGTATGTATGCAAGCTGATGCGGATCGTGGATGATGATCCTCATATATCACCCCCAATTTCCCCATGCGGCAGCTACCCTACCTTACCGGCTCGGCAACCGGGGTAGGTAGCACTGGCTGTGGATTCAGGTGACGGGTAGGTATGTATTGTTATCCCGAGCATGGTATTTACAATAGTTGCAGATGGAATTACAGTACGAAGCGTCCCCGGCCTGTTGGGTATTTCAAGTCCTTGGAATCCTGGGTCTCATGCTACTCCCCTTTTCTCATTAGTCTTAGGGATCCTCCTTGAATCTAGACAAGTCAATACATGCTATATGTCCTTGCAAGTGTGAGATAGGTCGTGAATTCCAGGGCCAAAATCATGGGTTTTCGGTCGTTACTCCTCTATTCTGCCGTAGCCACGGCTCTCCAGCCGTCAATCGCGACATCCAACGCTCGAGATACTGCAGACACGACTAATGCTTATGATTTCGTCGATCCCCTCATTGGCACTCGTAATGGCGGTATGCTAGGCTAGCCACGTTTATGTAGGATTCTCTAATTGGATTATAAGGTCATGTGTTTGCTGGGGCAACACTTCCGTTCGGTGAGCATATTCCTATGCAGTTCTCTTCTACAAGATGATTCTATCGGATGCTGAAGACATTGCGCTGACTGGTTGGCAGGCATGGCCAAAGCGGTAGCAGATGCGACTGAGGACAACCAGGGCGGGTAGTAAGTGACTCCCGAAAGTGTAATAATTCTCCTTTTGCCCGTTCCAACGAGAGAGTACCTTTGGTTAGGCTATAAGGATATTCTAAGCATATTCTAAACAATTTCAAACTTCAGTCGGGACAACAATTGCTGACATTCATTATTGCAGTGCTTCCAACGGAAGCCCTATTAGTGGATTTTCTCATATGCATGATTCTGGAACCGGAGGTGCATCTTCATTAGCCAACTTTCCTGTCTTCGTACATCCAGGGTGCAAAAATGACACTGTAGATGGGTGTGTATTTCCGAAGAGTCAAAGATCCGTGGGTGTTGTTGATGGAAGCGTGTCTGCACGCCCTGGCTACTTCACAATTGGTCTAGAATCCGGCATCAAAGCCGAAATCACTGCATCAAATCATACGGCCTTATATAAATTTACCTTCTTCGGTAATGCTACCGGTAATGCCACAGTTGATGGACCATTAAGTCCCCTACTCTTCATTGACTTGACCGATCTTCCCGATACTCGCAAGAATGGTTCTGCGGCGGTGGATGCTGAAACGGGTCGGATGACGGGAACAGGCATTTTCAATCCGTCTTTCGGTTTTGGGACATATACTCTCCACTATTGCGCTGATTTCAAGGGGGGATCGATCCGGGACACCGGTGTGTTTATCAACACTCGCGGTGCTAGCGAACCGAAGAATATCACGGTCCAGGAAGATAACAATTCCCCCCCTCTCCCAGCAGGCACCGTAAGTAGCTCTGACATTTCTTCTTGGCGGCTTTTAGATTATAAGTTTCTTCTTCGAGTGAAGATCGTGTCTAGAAGTTTTCGAAGCACCCATGAATCATCCTTAAATAATGGTGGCTAACCTTGAGTATTCAAGTATATATGGTTCAAGGAAGTCGAAAAGGGCGAGGAGCTGACTGCGCGGGTTGGCCTCTCGTTCATTAGTTCTGATAAGGCTTGCAAGAATGCCGAGGCCGAGATTCCGGATTTCAGCTTCCAGGATACTCTTGTGACGGCCGAAAAAGTTTGGAAAGAGAAGTTCGACGTTATTGAGATCGATACCAGTACAACTTCCAATTCGACCGGCCCGCTCGATATGAACGACCTCCAGACCATATTTTGGAGCGGTGTTTACAGAGCAATGATTAGCCCGCAAGACTACACCGGTGAAAATCCGCTGTGGGAGAGCGATGAACCGTACTATGACTCATACTACTGCATTTGGGATTCGTTCAGATCGATTCACCCCTTCATTACCTTGGTTGACCCATACTCACAATCACTTATGATCCGTTCTTTGATTGATACCTACCGGCATGAGGGTTGGTTGCCGGATTGCCGAATGTCTCTATGCAAAGGATGGACTCAAGGCGGCTCGAATGCTGATATAGTTCTAGTCGATTCATATCTCAAAAACATTACGCAGGATATCGATTGGAACACCGGTTACGAGGCACTGGTTAAAGATGCAGAAGTGGAACCGTAAGCCGCGAAAATTCTGAAAGTCTCCAAGTCGTACTAATGTAGTATCTAGTCAAGTCTGGGATTATGAAGGCCGAGGTGGTCTATATAGTTGGAAGAATCTTGGCTACATCCCGGCAGACGATTTCGATCCCTACGGCAACGGCCTAAACACAAGGAGTATATCGCGCACAGTTGAGTATGGGTACGACGATTTTTGCATTGCGGAGATGGCAGAAAAGTTAGGAAAGGAGGAAGATTACGAGAAATATGTTGAGAGATCTGGTAATTGGTTAAACCTCTACAAATCGGATCAAACATCGTCCCTCAATGGCGTTGACACCAACTTTACCGGCTTCTTACAACCCAGGTATCTCAATGGCACCTTCGGGTTCCAAGATCCAAATTTCTGCTCGCCGCTGAACAATTTCGACTCGTGCTATCTCAACCCGAATGGACACGAGACGTACGAGGGTAGTTCTTGGCTTTACACATTCTTCGTGCCGCACGATATGTCTTCCCTTATCAAAACTCTTGGTGGCCCAGACACATTTGTTAGCCGTCTTGACTTCCTCCATGAGAGCGGGCTTCTATATGTTGGTGATGAACAGGGGTTCCTTCCGATCTTTCAGTACCACTACGCAGGTCGGCCGGCAAAGTCTGCGGAAAGGATTCACTACTATATTCCAAGCCAATTCAACACCTCCACTGCGGGTATTCCTGGCAACGATGATTCGGGAGCTATGGGTTCATTCGCGGCCCTTTCAATGTTGGGGATATTCCCGAACCCGGGCCAAGACGTCTACTTCATAACACCTCCATTCTTCCCTTCAGTGTCAATCACCAACGGTATAACGGGTAAAAAGGCAACCATCAAAAACATCAACTTCGATGCCGCATACAAGAATATCTATATTCAGAGTGCCAAGTTAGATGGCAAGGAGTACACCAAGAACTACTTGACACATGATTTCTTCTTAACTGGTGGCACACTTGAACTGACACTGGGTCCGAAAGAGAGCACAGCCTGGGGAACTGGGGATGATGACTTACCGCCCAGCTTGAGTACGAAGTAGACTACTAGGGAGGCTACAACTCTACAAAAACGCTAGACAATGAAACGAAAGTGAAATATTCTGTCACACGACGTGTCGTTATACATGCATATATGAAGTGTTTGATGTCTCATTTTCACAAACTGAACCTTAATGTGGACTTCCGTAACAACCGTAGCTAAATTATTGTTGTTGAATCGCTTCAAACCCCGAAAACCCCGGCTAATCTAAGGGAATAGTTGGCATGGAATACGCAATTGATACTGTGTGTTACGATAGCTCATTTAGCGACATGTTGTGACATGTGAACTGTCTCATATAAAACGCCACCGTGTTGCGATGTATTAATGTCGGTCATCCTGAGATATTGCATAGTCTATGGTTATTTCAATAGGGGACGGCTCGGGAAGTTTTCTTCATCTTACGTTCGTTGAGATCGGGTTTTTCTAGCCTCCCCTACATTCTCGGCGGTTTTGCTTCAGTGAATAACATTACAATCGCAAATTGAACCTCCATGGCATTCCTGTGATCCCTTGAGTCAACAAGTTCCACACGCGCACTTCACGCCTTCCCTTTCACAATTAACTTCAAAATTATGGCCGCATCGGAAGACCCTCGAATCAAATTCGGACTATCCTGTCCGGAAGGTGGTGACTTCCACATATGTGAAGATTCGTCGACGAGATTTATCGGCTGCTGCGACGTGGACCCTTGCACACAAGAATTTGACGGCAGATGTCCGACGCCTAATCTTTTCAACGCCAGCTTCAGTGCTGATAGCGGTGTGAAGTTCTTACCGCAGAGTTGCGCCGATCCCTTCAACAGCAGCATCTGGTATACGTGCACTTATTCGCGACCACCGTTTCTGGGCTGCTGTACAAACAATCCGTGTAATAATGGTTGCTTGGTCGGTCATCTCGTCCCTGCAACGCTGAGTGAGGATCCGGCGAATGCCGCTCAGTTTATATCGCCAAAGCCAACAACAACAACCGTTTCGAGCCCGAGTCCCACTGCTACGAGTGATGGGGCAGGAGAGAGCTCGAGCAAGCGGATTGGTACCATTGTTGGGACCTCGCTAGCCGGTGTCGTGGTCCTCTTGTTAGTCATAGGGGCTTATCTATGGTTAAAGAGGAGGGAGGAAGCCCAAGAAGAGCGCGCAAGACAATCAGGAGGTACATGAGTGTTTTCCAGAACGACTAATGAGACGCAGACGCGGACGCAGCTAATAGAATATTTAGGTTCCATTTTCACCACATCACCAATTACTAATCCAACAACTCCCCCTGTCGAAAAGAGCGATTTGGATGGACCCTCGACTAGTCCTCCCATTTCCGAAAATGTTCGTAGTGCCCATGTTTCACAGTTGTCGGAGCTCGAGGGCAGTTGGCAGTGGAACAATTAAGAGCTTGGTTCGATGTATAATTTGGCAACTACCTACTACGAATAACTATCGTGGTTTTTTATGCATTAAGACCTCTGGTTCAAATGTTCAAATAGAATGCACATTAAATTTGGTTCAATGCTTCTGCCACTGTGTTCCAAATTCCGCAGACGTCCCAGATTACCGCAACTAGTTGTAGGAATAGTTCGCCAACGAAGATGAGGCAAGGGTCCGATATATCCCAAAGCTCTAAATGAGCCCATAATTAACGGAAAGGCAGCAACTTTAGGTTTCATGACGAATTGAAAAAGACCCTGTCACATATTGTTTACGGCTGTCTAGACAGTTCTGCATGAGGCCTAGTTCGCCGCGTTAATACCAGCTACAAGAAGAGAGACGGCCCGTCCCCTATCCTGGCTTGCGACGGCCACGAAGCCGTCAAAACAACTATCCTTATGTGTCACTCACGGGCGAGACGGGTTAATGAGACATTCTAGTAGCAGATCTCGGCTATAAATACCTGCGGATTGACTTTTTGTGTTCAGTAAAGCCGTTTCAGAGCGGGACTAACTTTATCTAACTAATCGGAAAGTCACAGTCCTAGTGCTACTAAGTTTGATTTGGAGTTTTTTGAAGCCGGTATACTGCAGTACTGTACTGTTGTAGTACTACGGTTAGGAATTCAACTTGCTTATTCATCAATGAGTTATTGTTTCACTTGAAGGCGGATGCCAGCCACGGAAACATGCAGCCCATGCTGCGTGTAGACTCGAGTAGTTGGAAGGAGAGCTTAGTACTACAATAGAGAGCAGGATACGCAGTCGGCATCATCTAGCCTCGCCACGACGCTTTGAATCCTCCACACCCTCAGTAACTTGATGTGCAGTGAAACTACCTG
The DNA here is from genome assembly GCA_019843955.1 of Xylaria sp. 218_066. Lineage (NCBI taxonomy): Eukaryota > Fungi > Ascomycota > Sordariomycetes > Xylariales > Xylariaceae > Xylaria > Xylaria sp. 218_066. The sequence continues at coordinate 89,232 of JADKYC010000047.1, read as the reverse complement.
TCTTAGCAAACAAAAATAAGCGAACGCTTTGCGCCCATTCTCGGCCGAACCCTGGGCAATGCTCGGATTTTGAGGGAAGTAGAGTGTCTGAAACCTAACGACCCTAAGAAGCCGTAGGAGCTGGGACCAAATTAAAAGTGCCGGGACTGAGCAGAAGACAAGGAAATTGAAAGTAACTAGTGGAGGAAGGTATTGATCCTGCATGATACATCGACTCGGAGACAGCTATGGAACTAAGATCACATTCCAAAGCTCGGCATTATAATGATATGCGTGGACTTTGCGTCATGTCCTACCTACTGCTTTGAAGCCATTGGTCTATCAACCATTCGCAAGTATTATATCCGTCAGCCACCGTAGTCTGCGGAACACCCCGTGACAACCTCCGGGCCGTCGTCAATTGAACACTGGTACTTTTTAGACCACAACATGATAGATGGTAGAGCTAACGCCTCGGTGTTGGCACCCCGGCTCGTTTCCCCTGAGCTACAGCTAAGTACAGTAAGTGCACATTGCAGTTTTCTTAATATAGGTTAACCTCGTGAATCGGTTCACGAAATGCTGCTATGTTGTCAATTCAAGTGAGCCCCCGACAAGCAAGTCACCTATGGGATGTCACCTAGCAGGGATACTGCCCTGCTTGGCATCAACGTCTAACGGCGTAAGTGGTGTGGCGCATAATGTATGATGTAGATGCCCCCACCCTTTCCGCGATCTCGATCTGCAACCACTTTAGCAACCTAGATTTCCAACTAAAATCAGGATTTATCCCCTCGACGCCCGAGATGTGACGTTGAAGTTGACCGATATGACACCGAACCCAGCAGCCGGCTGGAGTGCGTGGAAGCAGTTAGGATGCAGGTAGGGTCCTGTAGCTTGATTTCTGGATGGATGGAAGAGACTTAATATATATGACTTGCCTACCCATCCTTCTGTTAAAAAGAATCTAGATCAAATCTAACTTTTTACGCTTATACATACTTTGTAGCCTCGATCAAAATATATTGAAATCTCAAGCTCTTCACGTAAATCATTCAGTGGGAAATATAACCAAACAATCACAATGTCCTCCAGCGCCGAAGACCAAGACCAGTCCAGGAACTCGTCCCCGGCACCTCAGCCTGCGCCTGAGCAGCAGCAGGAGCAGCAGCAAGAGCAGCCTCAGCGTAAACAGACGCGGGAGAAGTCCATTGCTCCGTCCGAGACCTCACAGTCGCGTCCTGCACGCCAGCGCCGCCGGAACCGTCGTCGGCAAGATTTCCAACCCGACAGTGAGGCGGAACAGGGTCAGCAAATGGCCCATCGGCAACAGCCGCAGCAACAACAGCAACAGATGCCACCAACGTCGCAGCAGCAGATGATGCAGCAGCAGCAGTTTCAGCAGCAACAACAACAAATGCAGCAGCCACAACAACAGAATGACGGTGGCAAGAGTGATACTCTGAAGCTGAGGCTGGACTTGAATCTCGAGGTCGAAGTCACATTGAAGGCGCGCATCCACGGTGACTTGACTTTGGCTCTATTGTAAGTTCATTTCTCGTTGCTCGATACCATAAACTACCCGAACCTTCCCTTCAAACTTACTTCCCCCAGTTTCCCATAGTTTTCCTTCTGAACCTCGGTGTTCTAGACAATGAGAGTCACTCGTCGCCGAAGTTTCGATGCAATATAGTCCCCCTCTCTCTGATGCATGGAGTTTTTTTTAGGGATGGTATTTAACAGTTCAACCAGGGATACTTAATGAAATACTGCCACACGGCGGATATGCTTGGGTTTTCTAGACCTAAATGATGATTTACGATTCGGCATGTTTCTGATTTTTGATAATTATACCAAACTGAAAGATGTATTAATAAGAGGATTGTGTATCCTTGCGGCCACGGATGGCGACTTTTCTCCCAATGTGTATTATACAGGGTTGAAGCGAGATTGGACGAATACACACAAAAATAAGACAAACTTTTATGAGTACCATTATGCAAAAAATCACAATACACCGTGATTCCCAACGCCGTCGTCGAAGTCATGTGTTTCGATCTGAATCAGACTGACTCCCCGTTTCCCCCGCTTTCGAGTCGTAAGACTTTTTGTACCCTCGATCCATTGCTCATACCCGAACCTAGCTCGCCCTGCGTGGACGCTCGTTCTCAGAACTCAGGCGTCGCATGCGTTGGTCCGCTTCTGCCATCTCACGTTCATATCCACTGACGTGAGCGTGCAATCTCTCGCTGTTTTCGGCAGCATCCCGTTCGTGTTGGTTCAGGGCGCCGAGGCGTGAATCCGCTTCATCCATGGACCGCGAATGCTCTCGGCCAAGGGTCGCGAGAGGTACGTTCGCCTCCGTCATCGCGACGCGATGCTGTTCGTTGGCTTTATCCTGCATCGCGCCCAGATTCTCCATGACTTCGTGGAACGAAGGATCCATCTTGAGTTGCTTATGAATGCTTATATCCGATACTTTGTATCAAAATTAGGTAGGTAGGTCTGTGTGCGTCGGCTGTTGATTGATGGGTGTTGATTGATGGATGTAGAGGGCCACTCTACCCTCACGATTGGTTTAATACAGAATTTAGACCGTTTTCAAGAACTTGGTTCAAAATGTAGCCGAGAATAGCTACCTACATGATCGATGCATCAAGAGATGAACAAGTCCGGATTCAGCAGGCTATAATATCCAACGTCGGATTATATTCTGGAGGGGGTAGGTGACAATGGACTGACATTATGACGTCATGCCTAGAAAATACAGTTCTTCACCTATGTACACGTGAACCTTATTTATCTGGAGCAGGCCTCATACATATGCATGCTGGAAGTCAACGGGGGATCACTGAAATCACAGTACCGCCTACACAGCACGAGAAGAGCCTCTAAATATGTGATTGTAACTGCTCCGTAGTGTCGGCTGTTATTAGTCTCGTCAGCTAGACCTATACGTACGGATAATTGATGTTGTAGATGCAGGCACTGTCCTTCGTACCTTCCCACATAGTACGATGTTTCGAGAGGTTCGAGCCGATAAGTATTCTCTTTAAAACCCCGCGGCGAACAGTCCAGCTACACTTGGCATTGGTGTCTCTTGCCCTTGACGGACATCTGTCAAACATGTCTAGGTTAGGTCAACGGCCCACCTTAAAATAAGACCCGGGGAAACACCAACGGTTTTGTGGGGGTTGACTTAGTTGACGATCGCTGATCCTCGGTAGAGCTGGTCTACATTGCGTAGGAATCACGGCTTTTAGTCACCGGCGGTCAGTCACGACGCGGAACATGGTTTGGATTTAAAGCAGACTGGCGAAGAAAGGAGAAGAATCTGTTTCAGGAGAGTCTTGTGATTTCTGGTAATGACAGCAATTAAAGGCCAGTTCACTATATTAGATAATCTCCCCCACAGTCACCCTTTTTGAGCATGGAACACGACATGGTTCGACAGATTCTCGACACATGGTTTGGAGTCGATCTTAATGATCCCTTCCTAATGAACCCCGTGCCGTCCTGAAGGTGCCGATGATCTGTCCAGGAGCCAATGTACAGCTAGTCGAAAATCGGCGGACACACTAACTAGGTATATACTTAGTAGATTACTCTGCATGCCTATAGGACACCGCCGGGCCAGTTTGCTGGCAACCTAACCTTCAAACACAGAAGAAGAGTGCGGGGCTGCCGTCCCAGTGATTGATTCAACAAGAAAAAGAACTGCACATTCGACTTAGGTATTCATTGTAAGTATCAGTATCTACATCGGTATCAGCATCGGTATCAGAATCAGCATCAGCATCGGTCCCACCGAAGGCAGCAAAGAAGAGCGACTTCATCATGCCACGTTACTAAGCTTGCCGAGCACCCGTCCCCGTCACCGTCCCCGTCCAAGTGACCTTTGACTGCAAACCTTCCAACACAGAACGTTTTCGTCGTTATTTTCGCAGGTGCTGTTCGTTGGCAATATCCTCCTCTTCAACAAACACTTGACATACCGAGGGGATTATACTTCAGAAAACTGCTACCTGCAGCTTTGTTGAGACATTTTACGTGGCACTCTGGAGAATCATTGCAGTCCCTAATGAAACGAAACCAGTCCCGTTCGGCGACCTTCGGCATATGAGCACCCTTTTAACTGGTGACTTCGCCGTAGCTTCAATTTCATTGTACCAAACATCGCAAGTACGGTAGTCAAGGTTATTACCTCTACTGTACTCCTGAAGGTTAGACCGACCTACTGAGACGTGCTAAATCTGTGTCTGGAAGACGATATTAACACATCGTTTTCCCCCGTCAGCACTTCTCTTTGCTTACCTGGCTTCTTCCTTCTTCTTTCTTCAAATCCCCGGTGCTACACTACGCTCGGATTTACAGCACCATCCAATCATTATAGCGCTCGGGACTCACGGCATTTCCCACTGTTCCTAGGGCCTAGCCATCTATATTCCCTGTCTAGCGCTCTCCAGTTCACCGCCAAGCCCAGACCCTTTCAACAGATCAGAGCGTCTTTTGGTGCCTGTAGCCCAACGATTTCGATCGCCAACCGACCCGAACCTAGTTCAGTGCCGCCTATTTCTGTCTAGCACCATTGGAGGCCTTGGCTTTGCCTTGGCATTGAAACCCAGCATTCCAAACCCTCGGGCCGTTCAATCTCTCGCTGTACTATTCAGGTGAGCAGGCATTCACATTAACCTATTTTGAAACCCGTCGTCAGCTCGAGGCCGGCGGAGCGCTTCATTACGCGCCGTCTAAGCCGTCCTACCCCTTGCAAACCAACATGCCGTTTCCCGAATGGAACCATTGGTGTCAAATCACCCTCCATCCACAGTCTTCTTCTGCCACAGTCACTAGAGCTGCATGATGAGCGTGGCCAGTGGGCTCGGCTAGGTTCTGCCGAATTGTATACTGACTGCACTGTGTTCACATCGCATCCTTTAGAACTTTGAGCGGACGACCTTTTTGTTCCTGGGACTTCTTTTCCTTTGTCTTTAGTCAGTCTATTGTAAAAACCTTGTGTTATATTCTTTATCACCTCTTACTCCCCTGAGAAGCTTCGGGGTGCTATACTACCAATCTGGAAGCTTAAATGAATGCATACATCTAACGGCTGAGCCGCATTGATCTACATTTTGTTTCATATTCTCGTCATCACGGTTCTCTGTTGGGCAACTTACAATGGGTTTCTTCTCTCTAAGCAAGACTAAGAAAAACTCAGCTAGTGATCTATCAGAAGCCTACACATTCTCATCGGAAAGTTTAATCGCTACCACTATGTCGACGACCTCTTATAGTAGTAGCGGCAGTCGACCGACAAGCCGTCAGTACAACACCGGCTTTCCGGACTCGTTTGCTTCGTGCACCACATCTATGCGGCACCCCGATGCTATTATCGACCCCGGTTTTGCTATTTCCGCGGAGCACATTGATCCTTCAAAGACGCTTCACCGCTCGCGGAAGTCAATGCTCCGCAAGCATAGACGGACCATCAGCCACGGGAAGATTACTGAGGGTAGCTTCAGCCAGGATTATATGGAAAGACCCTCCTCGGCAGACAATAATGCAAGCATGGCCGAACGGAAAGCCCAGAGTGTGAGCGCAGGCATTGCACACTCATCGGGAGCGGACACGGAGACCTCGAGCCGGGCAAAGGAGTCTAAGGGCGTACTGGGCTTAACTGCAGGTTTCCGGTACATAGAAGAAAGAGAGCATGGGAAAACCAACATCTTCAACAAGATGATGAATAAAAGTTGAAGTGCTCGACTTTGGAGGCAAAAAGTAAAATTAAACCGACTATAATTACGGCACACGACGAAATTAAAACGAGCAGTCGTTTGCATCTGGGAGGCAAGAAGATGGGCTCCCAGGAAGATTTTTGGTTTGGAACACACGTTCTTTCAGCGTTGGCGTTTGCGATAGCATGCTTGAGGATTGATTCTAAGAGCGTGGACTGTGTTTTGAGGGGATTCTCGGAAGTCTTTGGAAATTAGCACTATTGCCGATCCGTTTTGCTGCAGATGATGATCGTAATATGAACTCAATACAACCTACATTACCTATGAATCCTCATACACGACCTAGCCAACCCAATGAGCAAGAGAGAATACATCGGGACTCACATATCTACAATGAAATTGGCTAGTTCAAGAGTCAGGAGAATGTCATCGCTCTGAGCATCCTCTATAAGAGAGATGTGATAGTGAATTCAATACCTACGAACTAGTGCTAGTTGATATTCATTGCTCTTTGAGCTTCACATGTGCCAATCAACTTGCATGTTCTTTCTCGTTCTATAATCCATGAGTGACGATAACAACTAACAAGTCTAGAGTAGATGTTGAATCATACCGCATGCCTTCAACACCTAATATCATCTTTCATCTCCTAACACTCGGTATCTACCTCAACTCTGTTCTCAAGATAGAGACATTCGATGAGAGGACCTCAAACCAAGAACCCGCTCTGTCCCAACACATCTTTCCAGTTTCCTCCCTCAGGCCGAGAAAATTTCTCCACCTCCTCTACATCGTCGGCCCCGAAATTGCCGTACAGGTGCGGACAACCCGGGGTATCCCAATTCGTGGCGCCGTGAAACTCGGGCTTGAACCTAAGCTTAAGGACCCATATGGTTGTTGAATCTTTGAAGAAAAGACCGGCTGTTATTGGGATCTTGGGGGAGGGCTATTGTCAGCAAAGTACGTTTTAAGAATTGGTACTCAGGAGGCGCTCACTTGTGTCGCAATGCTCAGGTGTACGAAGCCGTCTTTCTGATCTAATTCTGAGAGCGGGTACTCCGCAGGGATCGGCGACGGAGGGGCTGTCGGGATGATCTTGTAGACATATGTCGGGAGGGGGATGGGAGGGGCCATTGTATTCTAGAGATGTCTATTTTTGATAAGTCACGGCACAATGTTTGGTCTGCCGAGTCTCGCTTCTAACACCGTACACACGGGAGATTTGTCGTGTGCCGGTCCTTGTTAGTCTTGCTACGGAGGGGCTAGGAATACGCTGACTAAGATATGAAATATAATCGGTTTCCGGCGGCCTCCCAGACCCGAGATGGGTGATATCGAAACTCCGCATTGGGCTTTGGATGTGCTCCTATTCTATCTATTTGGTTTAGTGTTTTCACCTGTAAAACGAATACTGCCTATGTTTCTAATGTTGAGACCGGAGAACTTATTTTTCGATTGCCGGAGACCCGGCTTGGCATGGCCGACAGTGGACTGACTGAGTACATACTTAGTACTGAAGTGGTCACGATAATGATCAGCCGACCTTGTTGCTTCCATTATCTACCTAGGTATGCCATACTAGTAAAAAGTTGTAATTTAAGCTTGTAATGTCGATTTGCGGACACTATATTGTATAAAATGTTTGGTGCTTAGTAAGGCCACTATCTCCGTCCCTGCTTGATGCAGGACTACTGGGAAGAGTTCTTGAATTACCCGATAGGTGCTCCCGTCTCGCCCGTTACTTACCGATAAAATCTGTAACAGAAGTGGCTGTGACGGGGCCTAATATTGGCCAATGTATGTTATTATGCTGGAGTTGCTAGTAGCATGGGTCTCAACGGCAAATATGCATACTAAGCCTTAACAGCACTGACGTACACGGTACACATGTCTGTGGCGAAGCCACCAGTTCGCAGTCGCCTGAACAGTATACTAGGCTGCCTTATACTATGACGACAAATTACTGAATCTTCCTAGCGTAATAGGCTTGAAGTCTTCGATTTATGGCGTTCTGCCTATCGACATGAGAGACAATTATGTGTGGCGTGAGTATCACATGGCGATGCGTACATAATCTATTGCATCATTTCAGGTGTACAGGGTTTATCTACACGGGACGGAGCCACAGTTTGAATTGGTACTTAACGAAACGCCGAGGAACGATGTGGCTGATGCAGTTTATCACCTGGGCACTCTGCCCGTGCGCTAATGCAAGCTTAAAATGAACGCTTTTGAGCCACGATAGATGATGTCATTCTAATACGAAGGCAGTTGCCGGCAACAACTTGCCGCAACATAGTGCTGTAGCTGTGTACATAGCAGTGACCAGGCGTTAGATACAGTTCTTGAATACCTGTCGCAACGATTCTAGATAGCTGCAATCGCCTGCAATTTCTTCAATGCTGTTTAGTTTCGTTGAGCCACTTCTACTGTATATAAATAAAACTAGCGCTACTCCGTATAATTTTATTTATGAAAAGAGGTTGCCTAAGTGTGGAATAGGTAGACATGGGTGTATCTATGCTGAGGTACCTATTGCCGTCGCAGCCGTCCAATTTCAGCAGCAGGGTAGGTACAAGGTGCCGTACATGATAGGCTGATGACGCAGTAGCCAATGTGACGGGGTTAGAAAGAGTAGCGTCAATGCCCACATCGTCATCGTTGTTCGACCTAGACGCAGACACAAGCGGCAACCCAGCCAACCAAGAAAAATCCAAGGCACGAGAAACGCAATCCAATGACAAAAGTGGTTCAACACGCCAACCGTGGCTCGAGCATTCTAGCCGGTTAGACAAGTCTCGATCCCTTATTTAAAGATCCCATAGCCCAACAGCCCGACTTTGTTCCTCTTAGTCTCGTCACTTCTTTCGTTTACCAAATCGACTTTCACTACAGAATACCTCTGCAACACTCTGTAACCAACTACGTGTGTGTATTCGCACTATCCAACTCAAACAACTCACATCAGCCAAAATGCCTTTCACCGCCAGGTAAGCTTGCGAACCCGCTCGATTGACTGACTACCAAGCTGCTGCTCGCAGATTGTTTTCCTTGTGACTGACAATGATCCGTAGCGATATCTGCAAGATCATCCTTGCCGTCATTCTACCGCCTCTCGGCGTCTTCCTCGAGCGTGGCTGCGGTGGCGACTTCCTGATCAATATCCTTCTGACGATTCTGGGTTACTTCCCGGGTATCATTCATGCGCTGTACGTAGCCCGCCGACGCCGACCTAGCCGGTGTTCTCCAGCTCCCTACAAATCATCCCATCCCTGCCCCACAGGATGCTCCCAGCCCAACCAAGTCCCTCTAGCCAAGCATGAACTGAACCATGGCTAACATCCCTTGCTACCCAGGTACATTATTCTAAAGTACTAGTCACGGTGGAAGGAGGGGAAGGAGTGAAAGAGAAGCCGGCGTTTGTGGTTAACAATTTCTATCCGAACGCGCTATACCCCATACAATGCGTTTCAACAGATACCAATTCCCTCGTCTACTGGCGCCGAAAAAAAGCAACTAAGCTTGGGCTTGGCGACGCATCATCACTTATGGTTAAGGCCGGACACCGATACAATGCAGTTATGACCTAACCTATTCCTGCTCTCGGCGCGCGATGGCGGACGTCCGCGACCTGTGGGTTGTTGTCATCAATTCAACTTGCGCCGCTTTCGTCAATGCTGGGTTGTTGTCTTCTGGTTTAACTTCGTGGCCGGTCTGATTGGGCTACGAAAGTAAAGAGTGGGGGTTTGGGATGGCATTATTATACCATGTTTCCTTTGTTCTGCGGCTGGTTTAGCATAATAGTGGTTCTTTCAGGCGTCTCGCAGTTGGGTTGTGCAGTTACACCCTACACATAATGATGAATGAATCTCGATACCCATAATCACCAATCTCGCATGCTTTGATCTCTCAATGTGATCGCGATTTAATATAGCGCGATTAATCGCGAAACGCGTTTTTCGCTCAAGAAACGGCCTTTGTCAACGGCCGTGGTAGAATTGCGGTAGAATTGCAATGAGAATCTATAAGAGGCGCCTTATGTTTGACTCATGACTGTGTTTGTTAAGTGTGAAGAGATAAAACCCACATGCAGACGAACGGCATACTATATAGGTACTTTAAACTGTAAGTTGCGACTCTTGAACTGCCCCTTCAATACGTGGAGTATTCTAGAAGTAGGATTATTGACAAATTCCTCTATGGACAATGCATGTTTCTATGTTAAAGGCATATATCACAAGAATTCGATCTATATAGCGCTAGATAGGAGGCGCGTTGGTGATAGCACAGAGTAGTTGCAAGATCATATCTTATTATGCTCGCCCTATTTTGAATGATAATATCTAACGGAAGGGATCAGTAAAGGGATAAAAATGCACGATTGGATTGTACTCACATCGTTCTTGCCGGGACCGACAATAGCATCTTCAGATACCCGTACGCTTCCCACGCCTTCCACGTAAGCTATTGGGGCGTCGCCCATCACTTTTCTAGCCACCTCGCCCACCGTACTGTTCTTCTTAACCAGAACGCAATCTCGAAAGGCGACCTTGGTATCTGAGCCCGAGCTGAAGCTCGTTGTGTTCCTTACTGGGAAGACGGGCACCAAACCTAATATCTCGGCTGCTTTTGATAGAACCTGAACAACCCCAGTAGAGCCGTACCTGAATAGGATCATATCCCTAAATTCTTCGATTGTGGCTTTGTTCTTTTCGTCTAGCTCTTTGAGCCCCCCGCCATCTGGATCGCCGTCCGCGATGAGATCCTCCCGGGTATCCACGAATTCGGTTCCCTCGGTATATCTTATGTAGCCCTGCTTCGCCATCTTGCGCAGAAACAACTCGGCCTTCGCCGAACAAGCCACGACAAGGTTGGGATCTTGCTGCTTGGTGATCTTCATGAGGTTTGTATATGCGTCCGAGTCGTCGATCTTATTGAGGGCGATGACGGTGGGGAACTTCTCGTCGGTGAAGGCGGCGACGACGCGGTCGACGGTCTCCTCGGACCACGCCTCGAGCGGCTCCTTCAGCGCCAGCTTATCCAGGGTGCGCGCGACCACGGCCGACGTGCTCCCGTAGCCGGAGAACTGCTGCTGCAGCGTCTCGACGGCGGTGGCCTTGACGGCGACGTGGCGCCGCTTGATGGAACCCCACCGCTCCCACAGGTTGCCCTTGATCCACTGCACGATCTCGCTGCGCAGCCAGGCGATGTCCTGCGACGGGTCGTAGCCCCGCGTGTTCTCGCCCTCGGCGTTCGTCCGCCCGCTCGCGTCCACCACGTGGATCAGCGCGTCGGCGTGCCGCAGGTCGTCGAGAAATTTGTTCCCCAGCCCTTTCCCCTGGTGTGCGCCGGGGACGAGCCCGGCGACGTCGAGCAGCTCGATGGGCACGGAGCGTCGCCCGTCAACGCACGACCCGTAGTTGGGACGGCACTTGTCCTGCATGTTGAACCGCTCGCAGGCGCATTGTATCTGGAGGTAGCCGATGGCGCGCTGGGGGTCTATCGTGGTAAATCTTTCAGAGCGGCCGGGTCAGATGTGAGCAACGATAAGGGGCAAGGGAGTGCGCGGGGGTTGTGCGTACGGATAGTTTCCTGTTGTGCGGGTATCAGATCAGCGTCGTTGCTCGGCTCGGTAGGTTGGCGGAGGATCCAAACCCACCAACTTTGGACGTGGCATCGGTTAAGCTGTTCAGGGTCGTGCTCTTGCCCGCCGACGGTTTGCCGACAAGGCCAATCAAAGGATCACGAGGCATGGCGCGGCGAAGGGGGTCGAGGCTTCGTCAGGCGGAGGCACTGAGCCGCTGAAGGAGGAGATGGCAGGATACGACGTTGTAGTAGTCGCGAGAAACCCGAAATCACGAACGTATTGAAGTGGGATGAGTTATCTAATGTGGGGTTGGTATAATTATAATTTCCTGCGCGGGGCGTGCTTTCGCGGCTGCTAGCGCATCTTGAGCCGCTGTCAGGTCCCTGCTGCCCTGCCGCTGCCCTACCGACAAACCTACTGTGGCATAGCACGTATCCTTGTGTATATCTGTCTAGCGACCAAGACGACGAGTCTTTGTGTAAGATTCTTCGTGTGTGTTGGGCATGCCCATTGTCCAACTAATTGTATCTAGTAATCCGTGGTGTAAGTTAGGATATTGTCACCTCGTTGCATTCCAACCACCATGCGAAGAGGTCACTTTCCACTATCAAACCTACCGGCATGGTGTGTCTTCAACAATATTACGTTTGCTGGTGTTCATGTCGCAGAAATCAATGGTCGAGGCTTAGGCTTGGTTGCCGAGGAAGACATCAACAACGAAAACGATGATCTCCCTGCTCTGCTTACAATTCCGAAAGAGCTTATCCTTTCAGCAACGGGCGTCGAAGAGTATGCTAAAGAAAATAAGGACTTCCGCCAGCTTCTCGATGTAGCTGGTCATCAGGTAGTCATTATTCCAAGTCCCCAACGTCGACCTCTCGATTAACACATTCTTCACCCGCTAGTCACTCAGGGGAGACATTCTCTTATTCCTTTTAACACAGCTTATCCTGTCCTCGCCTGATTACAATGGTGGCCAAGGGGCTAGCACTGCTTGGACTCAATATTTCAAGCTCCTTCCTACACAGGTCCCGGTTCCGACGCTATGGTCTGAATCGGAACTGTCTCTTCTAAGGGGCACTTCGCTTGAAGTAAGCTCCATATTGTATGACCGCCGTTCATATCTAACACCACTTAGCCCGCGGTATCTGCAAAACTCAGTGCGTTAGAAAGAGAGTTTAACCACATCCGAGACTCAACGAGGGATTTTCCGCGATGGAATGCGCTGCTCGAAATCGATGAAGCAGTTACCCTTAGGGACTGGATATTTTTAGACGCTCTTTACCGGTCGAGGTCACTTTCCTTACCGAAATCAGGAGAATCGATGGTGCCCTGTCTTGACCTCTGTAATCACTCAAATTTGGCAACGGCCTATTTCGAAGAAAACGGAGAAGATGAGGTGGTGCTCCTTTTGCGCAAGGGGGCGAATGTGCTCAAGCGGGACGAAGTAACTATTGACTACGGGCACGACAAATCAGCTGCCGAGATGTTGTTCAGCTATGGTTTCATCGATTCCACCTCGACTGCTCAAAGCATTGTCCTACCAGTAGAGTCCATGGATGATGACCCACTCGCAAAGGCCAAGCTCCATGTCTTCGGGTCTGCGCCTATTCTGAAGATCATTGGCAATAAAACTGAGGCCCCCTATTGGGATGCGCCGTTTGTTCATCTGATGTGTCTAAATGACGAAGATGGCCTACACTTCAAGGTCTTGCGGGAGACTAACGGATCGCAGTATCTTAGGATGTTTTGGCAGGATGTTGACGTCACCGAAGAAGCCGGAAACATGGAAAGTATCATAAAAGGGCATGACTTATACCACGTTTTTCGTCTTCGCGCCGTCGCTGTCGTTATTGGGATGATCCAGAAGCAGCTGGAAGCTTTGGCAACCTCCGATGAAGAGAGTGAACTCAACGAAAATCAGAGTTCACGTGTTGGAAAAGACGTATTACAATTTAGAGCTATCGAAAAAGATCTTTTTGAAAGGGCCTTTCAAGTTCTCGAACACGAGGTAAGGAAATAAAAATTGCCCATTCCTACATAATTTTCCTCTTCTACCTCTCCGCTACTTTCCAACATTTATCCCACGGTTATACACGTCGATATGGTGGGTATGCGAGTGGCCTGAATTAACTCTTTCGCAGAAAAACCAGCTTCTCGAGAATGACACGGTGACAGCATATCTCGCTGCAATGAATAGTCCTCAACAAGACGGTATCGACAATGAAGACTTCGCATAACTACGCCGTATAATACTACGCTAACCTTACCACCTTCTCGCCCTATATACCCATAACTAGAATCAGGGCATGATTCGGCAAGTTCCATAGTTGCAAGCAATTCACTGCTACATTCATATCACCTGGAAACACGGGATCGTCGCCTACATTTCTATACTGCAGTCCCTGACGTCCGGAGAGCCCCGAGAATATCCATCTCGTCACCCTTTCCTATTCACCAATGCCCTGTCTTTATTGCTTGCAGACTTGGGTGTCCCACACTTAGGTGCGTGTTTTAGCAAGACTCAGTATGCATTGGCAATGACCAATGTGTAGGGCTGATATCTATAATGAATAATAGTAGAGAAATGATATACACAATCATGTCGGTGCCTCCTATAAGATATTCGGACCGACAATCCTGACTGCCCATTATATGTTATCGAGTTCCTTCGGCAGTGACGTACGTATACGATCATATGCAATGCCCTCACGCTTCTTGTTGGTAAAACGCTTTGTGCCCTGTCACACTGTCTATTTATCCGGCGCGCGATTCAACTAAATTTCAGCGCAAGAGCCACACGGCCTAGGATATCTCGTGGTATCCTTGGGTTTCCTTACACGTTTACTCAATTATATAGCGCCAGGCATTTTCATATAATGCTGATCTAGAATGGAACATGTAGATTCATTTTGCTAAATATGGAGAATCGTCCCTTACTCTTGCGCGCTTTGCAGGACGCTACGGGCATTTTCGCTTAAATGGCGCTGCAAATGCAGTCCCACAGCAGATGTCAAATACTACCAAGCGAGCCTCTCATTTAGCTAAACAGGTTTTCTGGTTATATGAAAATCTTTGCGTGCCCATGATTCGGTCACCTTAAGACGATATGCTGTCGATCAGAATGGGAATCCCGACGGCGCTGCAGGATGCAGTTTACCCTGCATTTGGTTACATATATTACTACGACTGCATCAAAGCGAAGAAGACTGATACCGCAACATCTCGCCAGCGATCCGTCAAGCCACATCGAAAAACACGAGGCTTGGGCTACCTAGACGTGCAGATTTACTGCCTCATATGCTCTCAGCGAAGTCGGCGCGCCAGAGGTGAAGGGTGAATACCATTCGTCCGAACGTGGCGATGAAATCGCTTCGAACCACGGAAGTAGCGTAGGCTAGGTAGGTATTGCATGAACGGACCATGTCCTATCGTCAGCCGGACGTGATCGCGCGCCAAACCCAGCTCAAGCCCCCACACCCATTATGCTTCATTCTGTCATTTTTAACGCGCCTAGACCTCGTCCCGGAGGAGACGTGCATAAGCGGTCCAGCAGTATCGCAAGACATTACGAATCACTCTCATTCGTGATTGAGACGCCGTCTATCAATCGATAAGATTCACTGTTACTCAGGGGTGGCGGTTGAGATACCTTATTTGTACCCAAGGTACTTGAATGTAACTTCTATAGGCTATAAGCGAATCAATAGGCGAGGAGAATCTCCTGCATCTGCCCTGCATGAAGTAGCCTTTTTTTTTGCTCCGTCATTGGGACCAATAGCACACTTGACGAAAACAAAACGGAATATGTCAGATTGATTAGCTCGAACGGGATCCCGAGGTTGTCTTCAGTATTCTAGTGTCGTCGTTACACGCTTTGTTGGTGGTCATCTGGCATAATGAGCGACAAGCGGATCAATGAGTACCCACGGCCGCGGGGAAGAAAGTTGTACCATGGCGTCGGTCCCTAATCAGTATCTAAACGGCGAGCAGACCCAGACCTCACGTTATGTGGTGTGTTGCTCCGACCCTCCACCAATTGTCAGCTTCACACAGGCTGCAGGCATCCCCGGGCCATGAACCCACTCCGGTACTCCAGAGAGGTTAGCACGATAATCAAAGGTGTCCTGCATTACGGCCCTTATACTGGCACGCTCTGGTACTAGGTAGGCTGATGCAAATGCGCGCATGAGTGCTCGCAGAGGTTCTCGCTTCACTGGGTACACGACAGCGCGTTTTTTTATTTTTGTCTATTTGACTGTTGGGATGTATACGTATACGTAGGACAGACAAGGAGGCGCAGTTTGCTTGGTATGCTTATCTACGTAAGGTATACCACGATGCGAAGCTCCCGTTCAACTTGACGATGCTCAAGAACATGGAATGCGTGTGGCAGACCTTGGCATCAACGCTACGCTACTATATACCCTCGTCGACTCCCCGGCCGGCTGTGAGTTAGACTACCGCCTGCTATTCGCTTTCAACTTGTTGATATGAACCGGCCTCACTCCTTCGACCCCTGTCAAACCCCGGATTTCTCTAGTCCTTTCCCGTTGCACTAGAAGTCTAGATATTGGTCTAGTACACTAGACTACACTACACTGGGGCACGGGGTGTTGAGACTACTGTCCGTCTTTTTGAAGCCCCGCAAATTCGACGTATTGGTCTAGTTTTCCTGGAGAAGCGGGTGCTGCTGACTCCGTTTCTTCCTCTTCATTCTATTAGCCCTTCTCGAATTCCGTCTTGTTTCCGCTTCGCCTACTCGACTTCCACCCATACGATCACTTCCTCCCTATTGCGAAAATCCTTGCTTCGGCGAGAGGACTGGACATCTTCCCCCCAGGGCAAAATAACGACTTCGAGTGACGCGGTCTGGTAATTTTTTTCTCGCAGGATCAGGGTCTTCTAAATACCATTATATACTCTCCCGTCAACAAAGGCAACCCACCCGCCGGCCCTGTCGTATTCCGAATGCCCTATCTTCCATGGGGAGCGACTTATCTATAGAATTTTCCCTGTCACGACTTCGACCTACGCGGCGAGCCTGCCAATTCCAGAGGTCACACATATAATCGCTCGCCAAGATGCCGGGTATACTACCAATGAAAGTGATAAAGGTGGGCACCAGCTCGCAGAGTCGGATTGCCCAAGCATGTGATCGTTGCCGTTCGAAGAAGATACGTTGCGATGGAATTCGGCCAACATGTTCACAATGCTCTAACGTTGGCTTCGAATGCAAGACCAGCGACAAGCTCAGTCGGCGCGCTTTTCCTCGCGGTTATACGGAGTCCCTGGAGGAAAGAGTGAGGCAGTTGGAGTCTGAAGTTCGAGAATTGAAGGATTTATTGGACGAGAAGGATGAGAAGATTGATATGCTCTCCAAAATACACGGTCACCGCTCGCCTTCCCTGAGGTCGAGTGCGAGCCCGAAGCCTCTAACAAAGCTGGAGCGAGATACAGGCCCACCCGTGAAACAAGATGTTTTCCGCGTACAAGCGACTCCATTGCTGCTCGGTGTTGAGAATTCTGATTCGTACTTCATGGGTTCTTCGAGCGGACGCGCCTTCATTGGTCAGTTTGCAGTTCCAAAATATATCAATTACCTCTAACATGGATGCTAGAAACATTTAAGCGAAAGATTCAGGAGAACGGGAAGCCGTGTGGAGACTTCAATCCTGAGGCGTTTCTTCATATTCAAGGATGCTATCCTTTGGTAGCGAAACCGCCGTCCCACACCTTGAGAGTCCCCCCTCGACTTTTCTCGGATAGATGTGTGAATGTTTACTTTCAAGAGTGGGCGCCACTATTTCCCGTGCTCCACAAACCTACATTCCTGCACCTTTATGAAGACTTCGCCAGCGATTCAGATAAGGTCAAGAACAATTACAAGCTCGCGCAACTTTATCTGGTCTTCAGTATTGCTGCCTTGTCGAGCGAACATCCAGATCTAGAACAGATTGCTGCTTGTGAAATACAATGGCGAAAGGCACTAGATGCAATCATGATGGACAACACAATGCATACGCTTCAGTGCTTAGTTCTGGCTCTTGTGTACTGCACAATTCGAGCAGACTACAAGCGTCTTCAGCACTACAAGGCCATTGCCGTTGGGTTATCACATCGTCTAGGCTTACACCAGAGTCAGAAACGATTCTCATTCGGAACTTTGACTATTGAAACACGGAAGAAGGTTTTTTGGACACTGTATACTCTCGATTGGTATGGCCCCCTCTGACTACTCTAGTATAAGTGACTAATTTTGTCAAGCTTCTCCGCTGCTATACTTGGTCTTCCGAAGTTGATGAGAGAGGATGATATTCATGCAGAGTATCCGTTAGATATGGATGACGAATATGTTACAGAGAAAGGATTCCAGCCCACTCTTCCCGGAGAGCACACTAGAATATCGAGCGCTCTGGCCCTTTTCAGACTGTCCCGAATATTGGCCCATGTCTTGGAGAAGAATTATCCCGCCGCTGCTTCTCATGATCTTTCGCTTCAACAAATGTCAATACTTGATGCAGAACTCCAAGCCTGGGACGAATCTTTACCCACTCATCTTAAGCTCAATTTTGTTCAGGATAAACCATCAACGGACGTCACAGGCAGCAGGTCTCCGATTCTGGTATGGTTGTATTTGCTTATTAGTTTGATTACTTGCTAACACTCATAGGCTCTTGCATATTACTATACTCGCACACTTATCTATCGGCCAGCTATTGGCTCAAACCTAGGAGCAAAGGCCGCGCCGGCGCTTTTAGCAACCGCTGATTCTAGTAAACACATTATCCAGATCATTCAACTTCTTGAAGAGAGAAGCATGTCATTCTCTTTTTGTCTAAACAAGACAGATGTTCTTGTCCTTTGTGGCATGACTTTGCTTTACCAGAGCTTGGAACTCAAACATGATAGCAAGCTCATTAAAGATATAGAACGGCTAACCAATGTCGTTCTGAGGATGTTGCAGAAAGCTAGAGCTGCGGGAATTTCTGATCTGCAAAGAGTTGCGAGGATGCTCATCGTGGTTGGAGAACCATTACAGCCGGCATCAATGCAAAAGAGTCCGGGCATGGTAATAGCTGCACCGCCGAGAGCTTCTCCTTCGGCCAGTGCCTTCACAAAGGGCTTGCCATATGGTCGGCATCCCGGAGCTGCCATGAGTGAAACAGATTTGCTGTCTCAACAAGAGAAGATGCGTCGTATGACGATGCCCAGCTCGTCTGCCACGAGACCAGAGCTTTATCGCACACAATCGCGAGGCTCATTTGACCACACCAACACGGATCAGCCGACACCACAACGCGATCATCATTTCTCTATATCACAAATCCAACAAAGTATGATGCGAATATCCCCCAATCACAAGGCAAAACCGAATATAGACTATCTTTCGCTTGGTAACCATACAATATCTAATCCTCAGCCACCCTCACCGAACCAAAGCCGCATACCACCCCCGCAATCGATTCCATCTTCACAACCGCCTCAAACCTCTCTATATCCACCTCCGCCAATGCATAAAGGTGGTTCAGGAGGTGGTATTTCGATAAGTGAATGGGAAGCACTGCTCGGTGCAATGGACGGAGGCCAGATCAACGTATATGACGCAATTTACGGCGGGCCGGCTTTGTCCTTAGAAACACCCACTAGCGCAGCAACGAATTACACGGAATGGACGCCGGATCCTTGGGATCTATCTAGTTTCAACATTGGAGAGCTGGACTTGAATACGAGCGCGGCTGGACCGCAGAGCGTGCTCAGTCTCAGCGACGAAAGCCTTAGCTCGGGAGACGACAGATCTAACGACTTCTACCTCGGTGTAAAGGGCGACGACTACCAAAACGGTTTGACACCTCATCGGAATAGTCGCGACGGGCCGTTAGTTTTGGAGGGTCTGGATATGAGTTTGATCTGATAATATCAAAGCCTGTTTCTCTGATTGGTGGTCTGGTAATTTTACGGACGGTTGCGGATTTACGGTCTTATATCCATAGGGTGAGGGACTTGATGCCCCTACGGGACGGTGTTACTTACAACGGTCATGAGGGTTCTATTGGTAACTGGAATATATAGCAGGATTGGTTCACTGAGTTTCATTAAACAATCATTGTCAACCAAACCAAATTGTAAGGCCTTTTCAATCCCTTCCATCTGTCTGTCCCCTTCCCGTATACCCTGGAGTCGTGTAGTTACAGTATTACGGCAACCTCCGAAATCCAACGAACTCAAGAGAATGGGGTCTCCAGACACACGATGACATGTTGTGATACCCGCGCAAGTAAGCCGGAATCGAGCACGACCTGACTCGAGGCCCGCGGGGGAGGGGGGGGTCCATATCCCAAGTAGGCATGGTCGATCTATCATATAGCAAGCAGCACACAAGCATGACTCGCAGCGCACTATCTAGGCCCAGCGGCAGGTACCAGATCTGCAGCTTTTGGCCAGTTCTAGCCAGGTTGTCGCCGGCTGCGTCATGGGCTGCTGTGTGTTCGTTTTGGGGAGACGCCCGCCGGCCATCGGGCGTGAAAGAAATAACGCTAAGAACGCATGGTCATTGATTACTAAAACCGACCTTCCTGCCTGCTGCACTGCGCCTCGCCGTTCCTCGGGGAGGGCTTCTCCGGGTAGAGCTCCGGGCAATAATGGCCTAGTCTGTGGCCGCGTTGTATGCAGTCTGATTTCTCTCACATCTTTTGTAATCTTAGACTACAGGAGTCTGAGTAGTGCAATAAAAGGGACATTAGCGAGATTTGTACGTCTGCAGCCCTACCTAGTAAGAGGTAAGGTTATGGGCTCGATTGTTTCTACAGTATTATTTCAGTCTTGATCACTTCATCGGTAATTAATAATGTAACCACAACTTACCCTGGAGGACGTCTCTATCTTAACATGTAAACACGTCTGGAGTCGAGGAGTGGGACATCAGATAGCGCTTATTGTTATATACGGAGTATTGATTTATCGGCATATCTCTTTGCCTCTTCGTTCGCCTCTAAACCGTGGAATCATAACAATTAAATCCGATAGATCTCCTGTTCACCGTCCGCCTCCGTGCAGAAGTCTAGACCCCGCATCACGTCAAACAAAGACGCGATCTCATTTGTAAGCTAGTATACCTGGTCAACGAGCCTCTTGGCCTCTACTGTAAGCATCAATCGTAATGCAGCAGTCATTTCACTCCTTGTGAGAGTTCGCACCGTCCGGGTTCCCAGGCTTCGCAGTATTTGACCCGCCCCCGATACAAACAATATCTCCCAGCATCTACAGTACGCAACTTTCCCCCGCTCCGGGTCCACAATGAACCGTCTCGGCCTCTTCACGAGTCCGATGTACCCGAAGGCGTTCAGATACCCATTGGCAATGATTGTTGTCTTTGCGATTCCTCTGTGATGATGTTTCTTGACCTGGTCGCAACCATCAAGTTGGTTTATATCGGATTGTCGCCTGAGACAGCAAGATTGACGTGAACAACCTCCGTCACTTCAAGTCACGTTTTGACATGGCGGCTTGTCACTGGCTCATCGGATTGCCGAACTCGTACTTCCACTCACACAGACTTGGCGCAGTTCTTCCCAGCAGCGGTGGCGTCATCCAATCAGATTTCTGCAACGATACCCATGGACAGTGAACTGCTCGTGACCGGCAATATCTGATAAGATTTCAATTTGCCCATTACAACAACCATTAACCTTTGGTAGCCTTGTACGAGACAGGGCCGCAACCACATGTGCAAAGTATTCGCGCCCGCCTTAATATCTTTCCGGCCCTTACGTGTAATATTGCAGCCTAACGAAGTTGAAGCGGGGTTCAGCATTCATAAGGCATTTACACTATAGTGCTATTCCCATGATCAAACACATCCTCTCCTATATGACATCTATTCTCTTTACATAATTCCCACCTATCTAGATAGAAAACGTCACTGCGTTAGTCTTTGTACTGGAAACAAAGCCAATTTTCAGCTTTCATCACCCAATGTATATAGGACTATAATACTGGTCAGATGTCACGAACAAGGAAGTCTTCCTTGATAGCAAGCGAGCGAAGAGCCGAGTACGATCCTAGTAAGCTATATGCCTTGCATCACTCTGCTTCGACGGACTATCTGGCCATTTCTGGAAATATGGACTGATTAGTAACAGTGAGCAACCCTACTACACTCAAGCATGGCCTGAAGGGCCTGCGGACCGTATATGGGGGGAAGCATGTCCCACAAACGATAGGACATCGAGGGTTTAAAGCCGCTGCTCCTGAGAATACCATGGCCTCTTTCAAAGCGGCTACCGAGGCAGGCGTTGATGCAATCGAAACAGATCTCCATCTTACTCGTGATGGTGTGGTCGTACTTTGTCACGATGAGACGCTCCAGCGTTGCTACGGTAATAAGGCAAGAGTTCGTGACCTCGATTGGAGTGAGATCAGTCAGCTGCGTACACTCCGTGAACCTCATCTGCCAATGCCCCGTCTCATTGACCTCTTGGAATACTTGGAACAGCCTGGACTAGAAGATGTGTCGCTTATGCTCGATATTAAGGTAATTATCTCGCCGTCACGTCACCTGCTAGAACTCATCGTCAAATAATAGTAAGCGCTAATACACCGCTTGTTCAGAGACATGATGACGCTGAAGATATAATGCAAAGAACAGCAGCAGCGCTTGACTCGGTGTCAAGTAGACGGCCTTGGAGCACTAGAGTCATACCATGCTGCTGGGACGTAAGCTGACCTTCTTTGAAAGTTATCCCGCTCAAGGTGAGGTGGGACTAACTATTTGGCAGGCGACATATATAAAACTTAGCATGAAGTATTTGCCGGGCTATCGTATAACGCACGTGGGATTCTCCATTGCCCATGCACGCTGTTTAGTAGACATCCCGAACATATCATTTAGTCTGCTACGACATTCTCTCAGTTCTCCATGCGGCGGACGTTTTCTTAAAGAAATGAAAAAATTAGGGATCCCTGTTTATGTATGGACCGTGAATGAAGAGAAATGGATGGAGTGGAGTGTCCGAGAAGAGCTCACTGGTGTCATCACAGATGAAGTTGCTTTATTTCACGAAGTCTGTGACCGGATGGGCAATGGCGGCAGCCAGATCCAGATTACTGATAAGAGTCAGACGAAGGCAACTGGTCTGATCTCCCGGTTCCTATATCGAAAGGCAAGATTATGGGGCGAGATGGTTGTGTTTCAGTTCCTCATGGCCTTATACATGACCAGAGAATGGTTTAAGCACGGTTCCCCAAGCCACCATACTAGCAAGGCGTTGAACACCTAGAACGCCTTCCCGTCGGAATAATTCATTTATGAGAAGTGTGAACGATACAAGCTAAGATACTGATCTCTACCAAGAAAACGGATCAATAATTCGCAACTCTGTACAGATCTAGAAAGCGGAATAAAGAGTGAATATCCATAGTGGCTCATTAGCAACGTGTGGTATCCAGACTATTTTTTCCCCCTCAGAGACACATCACTTGTAGTAAGCATTCGAAAGCTCCGAAGTCCTTCACCATAAACCACAAAGTTTAACAACTAAACTGGAAGGCTATATCAGCGGCAGACATCCGTAAGGCCAAACAGTGGCATTCTCCTAAGATGGGCCAGCCCACGCGAATGAATAGTTAATCATCCCCATACGACGATCGCTGTCCATCCCAAGCCTCGACGTACCGTTAGTGCAGAGTTCATATAATCCCTTCATGATGATCTATAGCAAATATCATCTAGACGTATGCAATGGCCAATCTCCACTCAGTGTACAGTGCTGCAAAGCCGATATCAAACTCGACACGAGGCGCGTAAAGACATACAGTTTCGCCATTAACTTGCGGTCAAACCAAAATATTTGTCGCATATCTCCGCAAACCGGAGGGCCAATCGGAGCAGACCCATCGTCCTGCGTGAGGTTACGATTCTTGCAGTGAAAGTGCCACACCACTAGCTGAAGCGGTAGTTGGTGGCTGGCAACCATGAGAATGAACCGAGTAAGCCCAAAAGACGAACGACTACGGTAGTTCATGCAGTAAGGCTGCAGGACGACGATCCTCCACCCATCCGAATACTTAGGACGGTACGGTATTTTATTGGCCAGTGTTACCCTGGACACAGGGGCCCTGGGCAAATCGATCAACTACCGTCCGATGACTGAGGATCATATGTTATCCGTCCATGCAATGTATCCCCAGGTTTAGATAATCGGTTTGCATCTTAGGCCTGTTCCCGCGTCTAAGCCTCCCGCTAGTTAGCATGCATCGAGCCTATCCCTCTACCCGGCTTAGCCCTGGTCACGTACCTTATCTGAGTTGCGCCTCCTCGTGACTCTCACGAAATTAGACAAGTCTGAAAGTGGTGAGCAGACGGCGCAGCTATGCATCACATCACTAGCAATACGAACTACAATAGCGGGAAGAACCGGAAAGTCACGCGCCGCCCTTTGCCCGACATGCAACGATGGCCGCGATGAGAGGTCTCTGTAGAAAGGGTGTGCTGGTAGCCTATTCTAGTAATTCCCGCTTACCGATGAGGCTCATTCAACGGAAGTCTATCTTGCTACTAGGGTATCGAAATATTATAAATGGCTCTCTCGCTTGGCATATGCAACAGGGTATTACGCCCTTCTCAACATTTTTGATCAATTTTATCTGCCTCCCTGCGCGTCGTGATGACATGACGTAGTGCCAAGCTAGCGACGAATGTTAACACGATGCATTGTTACTGGAGGCCTCAGTACTTACGGCGACGAGAACGTTACCCCCGATTCAGACGCTCAAGAAGATCGCCGAACACTTCCTTGGCTATCACAAAGCAGAAGCTGCAGCACTATAACCACGACACACTCAAAAGTAGGAGGTAGTCAAGTCGGGCACTTAGCCGTCTACGGTCATTACATACGCACGGTGACACTCGCCTATCACGGGGAATTTCGCGTTAGTAGTAACTGCATAATAGCGATCCGGGAGGTTCCGGCGCGGCCGATTTTCAAATTGTTGTCAACTACGGTGGGAATATCGATTCCTCTGTTTGGTCAACATTCAACAAGATCTCAATGAGTGTATTGGATCCACAGAACAAAAGCAAATTTCCCTTCAACCCATGTGTTGCAAAAGTGTCGGCGGGTGATTGTAAACCACAGAACACATGCCAACTTTTTCCGAATTCATAACTGCGAAGTTCGAGTTGTGCTCTGTAGTGTGCAGTAACGACACGAGCCATTCTCCCAATTCGTCGTAGACCTAGTTCTTCTTCTGCTTCTTGGCAACCGGAGCTTTCTTGACGGAGGCCTTCTCTTCCTCATCTTCAAGGTCTTCCTCTTCCTCTTCGGGCTCGCGCTTCGCTTGTCGGCCGGCCCTGACTTTGCGGACGCGGCCGGAGCCGGAGCCGGATTCGGCAGACGTAGTGGCAGGGTCCTGAGTAGCAGTAGTCGCTGAACCTGCAACAGAAGTGCCCGCGGCGATCTGTAGAGCCCGAGGGTATTGGGTCTGGAAGTCTTTCTGAATGTTCTTGGACCAGCGCTGGCTGTTGGGTTGCCATAGTTAGCATACTTAAAAATTTATTACAGATGATGTTATGTGATGATCTTACCTAATACCGGTCCACTGTGAAACTCCATGTTAGTTATTATTGTTCCAAGCATATTCTGGCAGTTCTTTAGGAGACGTGGAAAGCCTTTCAAGGCATGGCCCGAGAGAGAGGAGCATTTCTGGGCCTAGAGAAATTGTATAGAGAAGGAACAAGATTGAGGTGTACTTACGGTAGCATCGGGGTATCCCATCATCTTCATGAGCTCCGTGGCTTTGATCCAGGTCTCTTTGGTGATGGAGGTGTACTGCAATACTCGGAGTCAGTTATCTTCATTTACAAAAGCTTGTGGACACTATCCCGGCCACAAAAATATCTGATTATTTGAAAGTTGATAAAACCAGGAGAGAGTAGTCTCAAGGGTTACGTACGTTGCTCTCGGCAATACGAATTGCCAGCAGGAAGTCACGCTCCATCTTGTCGTCCCACTTCTTCTTGTTGGGAGCCATCGTTGCAATGTTCGATGCGTTCTGATCGTGGTTTGGATGAAGGTTTGCTGAGATATCGTATGGATGGCCTGCATCCCTAGATGTCAGCACCAAAATCTCGTTGGGAAATGACGATATGTGTATTGTTGTTGCTATTGCGCGAAGGCTAGCATAACACCTGGTAGAACTTGACGGCAATCAGACAGCATACACCATCTGGTGATAGATTGCGCCCTCTATCTCACAGATGGGGTGTAGTAGTAGCAAAGTGATAATGTTGGGGAAGTCAAGTCAGGTGAAAGATGAGCTGGCTGAGAGGTCGTTCGAGCCAAGCTGTTCGCTCTGCCTGAGAGAATGGTATATGGTGTGTTCACTCATGCCAAAGTCACAAGCTGGCGGAAAACAAGGAACAATATGAGGAAAGACGATGAGGGAACAAGATGCAGTGGGAACAGATGACGCGGAAGACCTACAGGAATGATGCAGAGCTACTCAACGCGTGCGTGCTCTTAAATATGATGGATGGAAGATGACAAAAGAAGAAAAAGACCTACCAAGATGGCGTAGTGTGTTGTTGATGAAGGAAAAGTCCAAGTTAGTTGGAAAATATGTGTTGTGTTAGGAACAATTTGAGAGGTGATGGGTAAGTAAGAGGTGCTGACTGTGGTGAAGGCAAGTTGGCAGAAAACCCAAGTCAGCCTAGCCTGTTTTTATTGAAAAGAAGAAGGCATGTACATGCCCTTGGGCCACTGAGACTCTGTCTGCAAGTATACGGCAGTCGGGTCAGCAGGGGTAGAAGATGCCTCCGAGGACTTGACTTGGTGTACGAAGAGTTGTAATAATGACAACTTACAAGAATAAATGTATAATGAGCAGGGAAGTACATGCCAAAGTAGAATTCAAGGGAGATACAAGTCAGACTTGACTGTTGTTGGATGTCTCTTGGTAGATTTTCGAGATAAACAAGAAGTACGTAGGGGAAGTGCAAGATACTCCCGCAGCCTGTTTCATCTATTGCTCGGCAGTTTTTATATCTTTTCCTTGGCTCTCTAGAGGTTTCTCAGGGAACCGGGCAGGCTCTTGCCATCTCTTTATCTCTTCCAAGCAACTCTAGTAGAGATATTATCACCCAAAGATCCTGGAGCTGTTATCATGGGGAATGGCAACCGAGTGAATGATTAGATAGCACATGCGGTAGCTAGTTCAAATACAAGAAGAAACAAAGAATGTTTTTAGTACACACGGGGGCAAATGATTGTGAAACTGGAATTTATTCCGCATGGGCGCTGCGGTTACCACTTCGCAAGTCGTGGCATGTGAAGGCAGGAGCCAGATTCAGGGGTTCCCGCCTACTTTCTAGCAAGCACCCTAACTAATCTGTTCTCGCCGAGAAAGTTGTCCGCAAGGAAGGATGCTGTGATAAAGCGGAGACTGACCATAAAACCAGTGTGAATGTGGATGCATGCCTTTAGTACATCTTCACTCCTGATCTTTGCTGGGTTGTCTTTTTGTCCGTCTATCTCTGTTGTCTTCTTGTGCATGTCATGGGGCCAGATAAAGCGAGTCCTAGTCAGGGCCATAGAGCATGGGCTAGAGACCCAATATATATAAGCCAGCAGTACAAATTCGGCTCCAGATTTCCAAAGGAGTCATCTCTAGATACATCAGCAGTTGAGACAATGACAGTGTAGTAAGGGCTTGGAATGGTGATCAAATTGCAACGATCTTGTAGAGTTTAAGGGGGCTATAAGGTTTAGTCCTTTAGGCCCGTATGACCGATAATACCTTCATTGAATTTTGATTCGAGTATTGAATGCTTTAAGATGGATATATGTCATGGTTAGATATGCTAGTATTTTAAATGCGCAGATGTTCTTGCAATATTGAACACTTGGTTAGCAATACTTTTATACTTAAGGTTTATTTTATAACTAGATGATAGAGCTGGAAGGACTATTAGAACGCTTCGTTTCGCGCCCAACGGTATAGATCCCGCGCTTATCAGCATCGGTAATGGCCACTCGCTATTTTTCTAAACTCGAAGTTGCCCGATCCGCTAGTCATCACTCCTGAAGCGTAAGGGAATCCTAGAAACATATACAGTTTACAACTGGGTTACAGAGCTGGACGACGAGCTCGAGCACAGGTAGTGCGAAATGCGATACAGGGTGCTAGTCACCCTATTTTAGTCCTGCAGTGAGCTTGCTATTTATCATGCGAGCCATTCACAAGCTGACAATTTTTTTAGAGCCGCGTCATGAATTTGTTTTTTATTTTATTATTATTATTATTATTAATTTTTTTTTTTCAATTGTTAATCGCGTATAATGGCCTATTCAGGGAGCGAGTGTGCGGGTGCTCTACAACAGATCGCGGAAGTACTTCAGATAGGATATATAGCCAATATTAGGTATTTTATGTTGCTAGTAACAAATGCTACGCACGCAGTCAGTCCTGATTTGCAAACAGCGTTCGGAACCAATTTTATACACCAGAGTCATGATCAGCGAGAGCCGATGTGCGAATAACTAGGCACCACGTGCTGAGTAGCGGGGCTACTGTTGTATTGCGGCTGAGTGATATTGGAGAGACCAGGGTACGACAAAATCATAACAGCGCTATCTTCCCCGAATAACACACGCGCAAGTTATCATTAACCGTCCACATATCCAATGTCTGCATTACTGTAAAATCTTTTCCAGCTCATCATCACCTAATTCAATATGCCGACCGCGCATAGCCGGGATGAGCTGTTCGAAGAACAGAGGTGCATCGGTATAGTTTTTGGCTTCGTTTTCGTCCTGTGTTGGTGTGGTTTCGTCTGGCTGAGCGATCGCGATGGCCTGGTGCTCGCGAAAGTCGCTCTTTTTATATTCAACTCCTTGTTCACTCTAGGCTACGCACCATACTCACCATACTTTCTTGAGTTTATCTTCCTAACGCCCTTCTATCTCGTGAAAAAAATCCTGACGTTATTCTCAAAATTACTGTTCATTTTCGTCAACGCAACGATTTCGCTTTTGGAGCTTGGGTTGTCATTCGTGTTGTCCACCCTCTCGACCGTTTGTGTCGCGAGGTTACCTCGGTATCGAGGTCCTCAAGCTAACGGCGACAGAGACCTCCGCCATCTATGTTACAAGTGCCGACCTATTGTCGATCAATCGAGTCTTCTTAAAGGGACTTCTTGGGTTTTTACTTGGTCTAGGGAAATCTACCCATTCCATAGTAAGAGCGAACTACAAAAATTGGCCAATGTCTGCCATTTGTGTAGTTTGTTGTGGAATGCGTCTTTCGAAGACAGTTCAACATCAATACCGACAGGCCGTGAAGCGGATCATAATCTGATCAGTGCTCCATCCGTTACCACACCACTCCTTTCCACCCCAGTAGCAACCGCCCATTCGATCGGTCAGGCACAAGCTAGAGGAACTGCGAAGCTAAAGATGGAAGTTTTAGCAACTAGGCCCTTCAGACAAAGACAGTCATTGCATATTAGACTTTTAGAAAAACAAGGCTCAGATCCACTTGTATCGCTGGAAGTAAAGGACAGATGGTGTGAGTCGTACTAGGCGTCCCTATGTTCCTCTATTAACACCGCAAAATAGCATCCACTCATACTTATAAGGGAAACGGGAATGAATTCACCGACTCGGAGGAGTGCATTGAATGGGCCAAGAACATGCTTAATAAATGCGAACAACGTCACGAGTTCTGTACCAATGGTTTCATCTCCAGTAAGGACTGGGAGTATCGCCCAAAGCGATTAATAGACCTCGTTCGTGCGCAAGAGGGCATTGCATCTCTTGTCCTCGGAGAAGCTATCGACTATCGCGAACTCCGTTACTTTGCTCTGAGCCACTGTTGGGGCGATTGTGTCAAGTCAAAACTCACCTCTGAGAAAATGGAGGCAATGGAAATAGCCACCTTGGATCCTAACTTCCGGGATGCCATCGCTATTACTCTCAAGATGGGGATGAGATATCTGTGGATCGATTCATTGTGTATTGTTCAGGACTCGAAGGAATGGGCCGAAGAGTCCGGGAACATGGGCCTCGTCTACGCTAGGGCCACCTGCGTCATATCCGCAACAGCCTCTATAAACTCAAACGGAGGCTGCTTTCGGCGACAGGACTTTTCCCTCTACGACTGCGAGCTTCACAGCCATGACAAAGATCGTCTCGTCGTTTGCCAAAAAGTCCAACTGCCGGAGTTATTCGACAAGAAGGTGGAGCTGGCTGTGCTAACTACAAGAGGATGGACTTTTCAGGAGAGATTCCTAGCTAAAAGGGTTCTGCACTTCTGCTCCGGACTCGTTATTTTCGAATGTAATACGCATGTGGCATCTCCGGCTCACAACGATGTCACCTATGCCACCATTTACCAGAACGAAGCACCGAGCTTGCCGCCCCCGCCGAAATATAACTATACTGTAAGAACAGAACACCCCGCGGGGCTCACTAGATCGCGAGGAGGCCGCGTTCGAGACGGAGTCAAAAAGCGTATTACGCCAGAATACAAAAAGTGGACATCTAGCCAGCGGATAGGATCGAGAGTCTGGGCGCGGTTAGGCATGCGGGGGGCCTTCAACTTTCTGGTGGCATTCGCAGGTACAGGGCTTCGGGAAGAGGCCGAATTTCACGTGCGCTGGTTCGATCTCGTCGAACCTTACTCAACCCGGCATTTAACTAAGGGTAGCGACAAAGTGATTGCCCTACTGGGGGTTGCGCAGTTCATCCAGCAGAAAACGGGGTTCCAGTTCGTGGCCGGGCTTTGGGAACGTATTCTGCCGTTCAATCTCCTTTGGACACTGCACGGTCCGGTGAGAGACAGGCCACGCGACCGAGTCGCACCCACGTGGTCTTGGGCGTCCGTAGACGGAAGGATCTCACACCGCCTACGAGTATCCGATAGTGTCTCGAGCGCGGATTATTTCCTCGGGGTCGGCAAAGGGAACGAGAGGGAATCGACCAGGTCTTGGGAAAGCGTGGAGTCGTTGATCTCAGACGTCCAAACTCATGCTATTCATACCGTCAAT
Organism: Xylaria sp. 218_066; assembly: GCA_019843955.1. NCBI lineage: Eukaryota > Fungi > Ascomycota > Sordariomycetes > Xylariales > Xylariaceae > Xylaria > Xylaria sp. 218_066. Next base: position 58,889 of record JADKYC010000047.1, on the reverse strand, counting down.
GACATGATCACCCATGCTACGTTGACGCTGGGGTGCTCGCTTTCTCCGTTTGACGAGGAAAAACTCAATATAACATATGATACTTTACAGCATCCTCTGCCGCACGAGTTGCTCTGTCTTCCGATTTTGGCATTCAAGAACCGCAAAATACATCCCCAAACGAGTTTGCGACAGCTTCATGGGATACTTGTAAGGAAACTCAGCACTGGAGAAGGAGGTGGTGACGCTCCAGCCAGGTACGAGAGAGTGGGATACTTTTGGACCGTCCAGCCGAGCCACGGCCTCTATCCCACAGACGCAGGATCTAAGCAGCGCATTGAGCTGGTTTGATCAGTGTGTAATTGTATCAGATTACTCTTTCTCCATGATTCCACGATCTCGATCCGAAGGGTATATCAAGCTACAATTGACTATGCACACCGAGAAGTTCCAGCCTGAAGATGGTCCTGCACCTGACGCTCGTCGGATCTCTCGGACTTCCTATCCGTCTGTTCTGGTACGGTTGGATATCGCGGGAGAGCATACACTGGATCGTACCTATCCACGATCGTATCCGGTCTATGCTATCGGTGTTGCCACGCTATCTACCTCTCGTTGCAACTATCTCGGCACCATCTATATTCGCGGGTTACGGGTCGTCGGGAAACAATCAAGTTTAAAGGATCAATCGATTTTCCACGTGAGAGGTGAACTAACCACACCCCTTCGCGTGGGCGCCTTTAGCTTGTATTGATTCGAGCATCAGCAGCTCCATTTAGACCTTTGCACCGTTTTGTTGCTACACATAGCCACATCTATTTCCCTCCACCGATAGCTAACAAGCTGTTGATCCCCTATTTTCACCTGCTCTGAGAACGTTCATGTATGAATATTAGTAGCGTGCCATATAACTACAAACCCCCATTTATTTAAATACCGTAAGGAGACGGCTGCATGACCAGTGGAACCCGACGAGCCAGCCCTATTCGTGGGTCGCAAGTGGCATGGGGACTTTTCCCAAAACCTCCAGTCCCAGGGGCCATACCAACCATTCAACATTTGCATGCGCAATGGGGGATACCTAATTTGCTAGTTGAGTACATGATTATTCGGCTCTAAGTAACATGACGATTTAGCTTCATAGTAGCAACAAAGCGGGTAGGCTTCTACATGTTTGCGTTCTATCTTAAACAAGACAATCTAACACTGTAGTGACCGCATATAGCTCATATAAGAAAACAAGAAGTGATTTTTTGCTAGTGTAGTAGCGCCTCAGCTAAAAAAAGGTCAGTTTTAATCCAACGATAGACCAGACATCTCTCAAATAGTATCGTTGTGAATAGTTTCTTTATTTTAGGGGCTGTTTATCGCATTAAAATGCCTGATTATGAGGCAACACACTTTTGTTCTAGGGCAAATATGTTACTCTCTTAGGAAAAGTCCGTACATATTGACAGCCATAAAACATTGATTAAGCCACCTGCCATGAGTAGTACTTTAATTTCTTTGCGCCTAAGTTGTTACACGAGGTCCCAATTTGGTATATTATGAGACCTACGTTAAGACGTGGTAAGGTCTTCTTAGTTTCTTAATAAACAGAGATGAAAGCGAGGGTCGCTTACACAATGCAGATTAGGGGAATTACATATGACTGTCTAGTAGTAATATCGCTCAAGGTTTTGTATCGGGTACATAAGGTGAAGATGCTAACACGAATGGAGGTGATGCCATGTTATAAGGCGGTTGTCCCTCTAAACAGATCCCTAAGTGAGCCATCCGCTAGCAAATATCAATCACCAATTGACGGGCTAAGCCACTAGCAATTTATTGTTAGTCAAGGGAATATTTTTTTTCCCTTTTTTTGCAAGGGAGAAACAAATGGCTTATTTACCAGGCACTAAAGTCTCAGTCGAGGGAAGCCATTTGCCCTATTTAATGATCACATTGACGGCACCTACCGCAAAACTTTTCTTTCATGCCGGCTCTCAGGTATATGTTACCTTTCAAGATGCATTTTCGAGAAGACTTGGTCTCATCGGAGCTAAGATACGCGCCCAAGTACTAATATAACACACCTTCGCATAATCTCGCTCTCAATTGGGTCACGATGGTTTGCCAAACGAGGAGCAGGGCCAAGCAACAAGCCGAACAACAAAACATCCGCCAAACTAGAAGCAGCACTAAACAACAAACCACCGACACTGCACTCAGTGCCACCTATCAACAAACCAAAAAGAAAGAGAGGAGGCGAACTGTCAGGGCTGCATCGGGTATCACCAAAAACAAAACCCGAAAACGAACCAAACAGCGCACCAGAAAGGTTGCGCATGTTCCTACCTCATTCAACAACCTCCCAACCGAGATTCGTCTCATGATTTGGGAAGAATTCGTCCGCACTCCCCGCATCATTCATATCGATCTACTCAATAGACCAACACAAGCAGTCCGCGGGTACAGTTGCATTTTCGAATCTCAGAGTTGGTGGCCGCCGAGGGAATCCGAGCAGGTCAGTACACTGGAGTTTCTTTTACAACTTCGTCATTAAGACGTATTAAGGGACCTGGATCACTAAAGTAGAAAACACTAACTTGTGTGGCCTCTGAGACCCGTCAATAACTAACTCATCACCCCTCATTAGGTCTGCCCCCTGCTAGGTGTTAGCCGCGAAAGCAGATTCGTTGCACTGAAGGAACCTTTAATCCATTTCCGGATCTTATACCCTGCGTTACAACATAAACGATTCCACCTAGATAACACTATCCATCGCAACTTCGGCGTTAGAAGCCGTGATATTGTATTTTTCGACAATTCGGAATCATTGCCTTTCCAATACTCATGGATACAAGGAAATAAGGCAAGAATCGTCAACGTCATGATAGATCTAGATATATCTCATATTGACTATAAAAACTTGAGTGCGCTTCCAGACTGGTCAGAGATGTTTCGGCTGGGAAAGAGCATCGCTGACAATCTTGGGAACTGGAAATGTCTGCAGAGTATCTATTGCCTTATACGGGATCCTACCGATACTACCGCTGGCCAACCCCAGCACTATGATGTGGATAGCATTCGGGAACTTACCCCAGGACGGTCAAGTCAGTTTCCAGAGCGCAGGGAGGATCTCACGAGGTGGCTACAGGAGTGTGCTCTATTTCCCCAAACCGTTAATGGTGACACCGTATACACCTTTGAGGATTTCACTGCAGTGAGGAACGCATGGAAGAATGTAAGTGTGGTCAGGGGAATAGAAGGAAGTTAAAACCCGTTTTTCCCTAGCAGGCCAATCGTGTATTTCTCTTCTGGAACTCGAGCCTTAGCTATTACTCTCTGGTCGTAGATAGGTCTATCTATTCGCAAGAAGGAGCCAATTGGGCGCAGGAGGACCACCCTTACTTCTATTAAATATGAACATGTAAACAGTTCCTGGAATCGTCTTGTATACGATCATAATAATGTGAACTGCACAGTCTCCTTCCGATATCGAGCAATACCCGACATACGGTCACTCCTTCCTCTACCGAATCAGTTTCTATAAAGCTGAGTCGTTACAGCTCATTAGAAACCGTGGCCTATTTGCCGAATTGGAACAATAAATCGAGAACGCTTTACCTAGGTTATACTTCAGCGGAGTATAAATTTACTCTCTACGACTTTATGGTGTAGCAACCGTTGGGTTAATAGCAGTATCTAGATGGAGCTTTCGAGAGCTACCACTAGCTATAAGACTTGTGGGATTAATTGATTGATGGTAGTTGATGATATATTCTTAGGCTTTTCAACGAAGTATAGAAAGTGGCGATTGCACGTGTTCTTTCTACGCAGCTCTATAGTCGCCTACTAACAACATCCATCAAGCGTTTGTGAACGATTGCACAACCACTGATCCACCAAGTTTCTTGGTTGCAAAGTTGAAAATACCGAAGCGATAACCAACGAACAACTCCCAACCCGACGAAAGAGAAACCTTGGGGCCCAGATTCGTGAAACTGGTGTTGTCTAGACTGTATGAATACTGCGCAAGCTTGGTACCACTGGCCCGGGCATCTAGAGAACAGCGGAACCAGATTTTTTTGTTTGAAATTTGGATCGGCATCGATGCTGCCGTTGTGCCTGTACTGAGGGTAGCCCAAGAGGACAGGTCCTGCGTCGCGTTGGCCCGCACTTGTACGCTGTAGCTACTGCCGTTCCGCACCACGCCGATCCAGGATGCAGTATCGCGGAAAGCAGAGAGTCCCGTAACATCGCCATCGGCCATGCCGGCGAAGTCGATACCTACAGTGCCGACGGGGAACTCCCCATACATACGGTGTACTAGCGTATTTCGGGCATGAAACAGGTCGTTCGTAACAGTAGCCGTCTGGAGTGTCAACCCGTTGTTTACACTGTACCTCGTCTCGTCTGGATTATGGTTCCATTCCCAGTTTACCCCAAGTGTGGTTCCAGGGAACGTATCGGTGCCGGTCCAGTTGGCCAAAGGCCGGCGCGGCAGGGGGTTGGGATAGGTCTTCCCCCATGCCCCCGCCGAGTCCGTAACGAGGCTTGGGAAGCCGTCGTCACCCCAGGTTATGGGAGCCAAAACAGGCAATCGCCCAGATGGATATGCCCAGGCGAACGACATGAAGTACCAGTCGCCGTTCTGTGTCTCAATCAGGCTACCTTGGTCTAGGGTGCCGCCATTAGGGACAGGAGAGTTGATGTTGTTGAGCATGATCTTGTGTGTGTAGGGACCGAACGGACTCGTGGCCTTCCATATGATAGTGGTTCCCTGCGAGTCATCGTCAAGAATATAGTACAACCCGTTTCTCTTATACATACGGTTCCCTTCGATACCATTTCTAGGAACGTCGCCGGCGTTGAATACCTGCTGTGTCTTCACCTGGCTAAGTCCATCGGCTGATAGCTGAGCCACGCTTACGTTGGTGGCCCCATACGTAACGTACATGGTATCATCGTCATCTATCAGAAGGCCGCAGTCGTAGTAGCACGTTCCCGGCATGCTAGCGGCTTGCTTCCAGGGTCCTGTGACTGAGCTTGCAGTGTAAATATACGTGTTCCAGAAGTCAATGCACCCTATCCAGTACCACAATCCATTGCTTTTCCGATACCGCATTGTCGATGCCCAAGTCCCCTCACGATAAGCTGACTGATTACCTGCCAGATTGTAGTTGTCTCCAAAACTCAACGACGGAACCGAGTGTCCGATGAGTTCCCAATTGATGAGGTCATATGAACGCAATATTGGCGCCCCGGGGCTGAAGTGCATATTCGAGGCAGAAAAGTAATACACGTCATCAACCCGGAATATGTCATTGTCCGCAAAATCCCCATATATAACGGGATTGGTGAAGTTGTCGCCCGGTGCCGCTGCAGTGGCTATCGATGCTACTATCATTGTCAATTCATGATTCTGTTGATGGCAAATGGTGGCTCACATTGATCCCATGATGGCCGCTGGGCGACAACAGCGCACGCGACGAGATTGAATATGATCGGCTTCATTTTGAGGACTGGGTTGGTCGTCTAGGTCACAGCGTTAACCAAACCGTCGAGAGCGCCAGATTCAATCGCAGCAACTGCTGACGGGTTTCTTTAATGACGGCGAGCGCCATTGGCGTTGTTGCGAGGCGCATACTGTGCGGTCCTCCCCCTCCGTTCTTCTTTGGTAAAGTCGTACTAACTCTGTTTCTCCGGAGGCCGGAATAGCCAGTCAAATGGAGGCAAGACGGCGTTTAGGCGGCCGTAGTCCGAGTAGGGATACGGCTTCTCCGCAGACCCCTATGTATTTTCCCGGCTCATGGGCCGCAGTGTCCCGGCTGAGAAACGACATTTGACGACGAATAATACAACTGAATTGGGTATAGGAATTAAGAAAACATAGTTAGTGCATATATAAAATCAAGAAATTTTAGTATTGATTTTTTGAGAATTTAAACTCTTCTCTAAAGTGCTGATTGGTGCTAAAAGCTAGCAGGGGGGCCTGGCTACTCCTATGAAAACAATCTGCCGAGTACTAGAAGCGGCCAATGTTCTCCCAATATAAGTTACTCAAATCACCTCCGTGATCTCAGTGCTGTGTGATTAGATACAGCACTTGTTAGCCGGCCGCTCTCGTAGGTAATAGTACTGCCTAGCCTAGCAGTCCTGGTAAGTGTAAAAAATGGAGTTAATGAAAATTATCCGAGTATCATTATGGTTTCTGGGGCGTTGGGGATTACGGCTATGAGCTAAGCAATGATTATGATCGTGTGTAGAGGTTGTACAACATGAGAGGTTGATCCATTTTGCTGCGATATGATCTTGTTGAACGCATTCAAGATTACTGGGAAACACTTGATTGTACTTGAATAGGTTCCCATTTCGGAACTCAAATGTGATGACGTACCGCGTAATCATGACCTATGGATTGCAACCTTCTTTGGTGTTTACAAGTCTTCGCGTAGACGGCCAAATTCGGGTGAGGGATGAGAAGATCCAACTCGTATAATTTAATTCTCTAATATACTTCGGGAAATGTTTGAAGAAAAAGATATTGTGTCCGAGGAAGATGCACAAGTCTGCAGGCTTTTTACGGCAATCGCTGCTGTCTGCTTTTCTCCTGGGAACCCAGGATGCTTGGACACAGAAAACGGAAGTTTCAACTTCAGTCTTTCTCAGATTGTTGCGCCTCCCCCAGCATTACTTCTAGATCGGTGAAGGTCAAACACACAGTACAGAAGACGCTGTTGCTAATTCATGGTAGTGCGACGGGTGTTGTCGCCCCTGGCCGTCCTTGCCATGTAGCCGCTATGTGACGTTGATTCTGCCAGCGCATCGCGTTAAGAGGGAAATAACCGCCAAAAAAACTGAGGAATGCTTTTCCTTCTTCTATGAAAGATGCTGCTTATACTTAGGCTACCCTATTTTACTTCCTTCCTGGAATACCCTAGGCCTGGTAGCTATTAGCTATCTTTTAACTGTGCTGAACTAATAAAACAATCTCTTTGGAATTGACGATGAGTTTTAACTTGAAGAAAATGTGACAAAGGCTTGAAGTCAAGGGCTTGAATTTGTAGGATCCTTGGTTTCTTGTTCAGTTCGCGATACAACCCTGCCCTTTGCCTTTAACTTGTACACATGCTTCGCCTAGATCGGTTATCTAACCGCTTATCTGTCGAACTCTGATCTAGGCCAAATCCGAGACAGCCCTGTCCTCGTGATGATTGCCGACTAATAAGTGTTAGGCTTCCTATCTAAGGCCGCAACAAGGCTTGACAGGCCTTGACGGATTTCCGGCAGTTCTTTCCGTGTGACGATATAAATACTGTTCTATAGGGATGATGAACGAACGCACACTGTATGGTTATTCATGTGACAACCACTGCTAGAAGGTTGCTACTTCATCTAGGCATGCACCCAACATTCTATCAATGAGGTATCTTATAACTCCAAATCAATTCCCAATAACATCTCACCGGCATGAGTCAGTTATTCGGTCGGGTTTTAAGTCCGTATAAAGCTAAGCTCTTTTTAGTAACAGTTATTCCACATCCTCGATGTGGAGTGAGTGCAAGTACTTGCGCAGGTGAGAATGGCAGTGGGGGATACGACTAGCTACAATGCCGGAGATACGCAGTCGGCCGTCATCTCAGCGAATTAAAGGGTTTTCATTTCCGCCGTACCTCAAACTGATGTAAATACCTCTCTGGTAACGTCCGCTGAATAACTATGTCTAGCTTGACCCTCGCATGATCAAGTTCACCAAGTTGAAGCAAAGACAGACTCCTTAAATCACCTGCATAGATAAACCAGTCAACAAATCAAACGTCATGTCATTCAATCGGATTGCTGTGTATGGCCACCGGGGGTGGGTCGGTTCAGCCGTCCTCCGCGCCCTCGCCGCCACCGGTGCCCCGATCAAAGTTCTTCACCGTGCCGAGTCCGATATATCCTCTCTTCCCGCCGGGGTGACTACAGCAATGGTAGACTTAGATGACCCGCAAACCCTCATTCCTGCTCTACAAGACATCGATATTGTCCTGTGAGTTATCCTCTTTTAAAATAAATGCCCCTTTTTAGTATTTATAGTCCTACGCTCCTGCTGACAACCAGCATAGATCGTTCGCAGCACGAGAGATAGTCCCAAAACAGCAAAACTTCATCAAAGCCATCCCCTTCACAAACGTAAAATTGCTTGTACCATCCGACCTTAGTTTCCGCGTCGACGAGCAAGGCCTACAGATACCTGCAAACAAAGCCAAGAAAGAGGTCGAAGATGCAGCCAAGGCCGCTGGCGTTCCTACGGCAGTGTTGCTAGTGGGAGTTTTTACGGAGTCAAGCCTCGCATTTCCGTGAGTCAGATGAGAAGCCACATGCCAGTAATCCCCGTGAAAATACGCTAATATTGAACCTATTCGGTAGCATTTTGGGTGTTGATCTACCTGGGAACAGGATCATTATCACAGGTGATAGTGCCAATCAGCAACTTTCGTTTTGGTAAATTTCTTACTTCCAAATTACGTTAAGACTGTTCACTAAATAGTAGTCCTGAACAGTACTCGAAACTATGTTGCCGCAGCCTACGCTTCAATATTTACGAAGACCCCCCCATCACAGCTCCAGGGGCGTGTCATTGGTATTTCAGAGTTCAAAGCTACAGGGAACGAGATTGCCGCAGTCCTGGGAGCAAAGAACGGCACCGAGCCGCAAAAGTTTGTGCACTCTCTAGAGAAGGTTGACGCAGAGATCGATCGGTGTATCAAGAATGGTATTCCCACAGCGATAAGCTGGCATTGTCGCAAGGCTTGGGGTGTTGGAGACATCGTCAAGGGAATTGGTGAAGACATATGGGAAGTGGAAGGTTATCAGAAAGTCACTTTGCGCGAGCTTTTGCTGGAAGGGAAGCTGGAACCATACAGAGATGTACCGCCTCAGGTAAAGCAGATATTTGACTCCGCGTTCCATTGAGATAGACGAAAGATTCACGAAGCGCCCTTACTATCAGTCAATTAACCACATTGAGCCCACCCTTATTGTAGCATACATGATTAGTTTTCAAAGACTAAAGCTTCCACTCCTTCTTGCCTGGTGACAGAACCTTGATATGAATAACCATACAAGCGCGCAACAATAGTGTTACTGCCCAAGGCCCGGTAATTAAATGAATAATTAGAACCTCACCTCTCCCTGATATTTTGGACTACATCTATGTATCTCGTCCTATATGGAAATTCTAGATTAGTTGTCTCACGAACTAATCTAGGGTACTGGGATTACACGTATCCGAAATCACGGGTCGGCGCCTCCGATACCATGTAATTATAAGCGGCGAGTTGCAGACTCAGTTACCCGTTTACGAACACAGACGATAGCGGAACTAGATGGGCAAGATTAAGCGAAAGAAAGCGAAGCTTTCGCGTAGGTAGACCTAGATCGCGGCCAAAGCTGAAGAGGAGCTAGACTTATATGGGCTCTTTAACGCCCTAGAAGATTATTGCAGTTCGAACACCCTTCTAAGCCCTATATTCTTAGTCCTTCTTATGTTGGTGTTGAAGCGGTGCGTGTGGTTTGCGATAGAAGTAGCTAATAAGCGGCTTGAGCTTCCACGTATTCAAGGGGGTCACTGCATTGAAGGAATCAACTTAAACTACACATACTTTAGCTGCACACTCCTTCAAGTTAATATACTGGTGTTTATTTGACCGAACGGTCGTCGCATTGGATTCAGCAATAGCCACTAGCCTCGGATGCGTATAAATTAGTATCCGCGCCTAGCTAGAGCCCCTGAAGCCATTTCAATATCTTGAAACATTCTGGAGCGTTGTGGTCGTTGAAGTTTACTACTACCCAATAGTCACTGGTCCACTACCAAGTTGAAAGTCGAATGGGTACGATAGTCGCCAGCATTAAAATTGCTGTCAGAGTAAAATGTGAAGATCGTCGTGGGCGCGACGGCTTGGTGAATGTTGTCTCTGAGACGGAATAGTCGAAGTACCAGCACTTCTCGACAGCCACCACGTATTACATATGCACTAAATTTGATTTTCCAGATCCAGTGCGTAGAACTATGTGGGACCTCAAGCTAGTAAAGACTGCCGACTTAGGTAATGATGTAGTCTCTGCAGCCTGAATGATAATATTCGACTGCTGAAGCATCATTAATAAATGCTAGTAACTTCTTTGTCCATTTGTACAAGATTGAGGCGCTATTGAAGGGGGTAGTGGTCCTTACAAGCTGACAAAATGGTGGTATTGTGCACTATAAGCATCATATAAGTAGCTTTATTGATGCAAGGAGGAAAGGGTGCGTTGGGCGGCAAAAAAAGGTTTGATTGGATGATAGCCGAATTCCATGATTAGAATAGGTCCTCGTGTTTAGGTCATGAGGCAGGCTAGAGCTGAAACTTCCTATGCCATAACCGCTTGACGTGGCCCCTATGTAGGTCACTCAGTTGTGTCGCTTTCGTTTTTGGGGTGACCAGGATAATTAAAGTGAAACAAATGAGGCAGTGCTCTGGTCTATTTTCACTGCTACAATGCTGTGTCATTACCCGGCTATCGTTATTGACAATGCCTTCGACTATTCCACTTATCCGTAAGGCTGGCGTTCTAGAAAATGGCATGTCCGAATCTGGTTACATGAATGCTACACCTGAAGCGTTTGCATTCCGGCAGGCTACATGTCTGCAACCCCTCATTCCCGCCCTCAGGATATGCAGGCTTTAAACTGGTCCGATGTCATACGGGGCTTTCTGTTGTGCCGAACAGAACAACGAATATGATTTGATGGAGGAAGCCGAAAATTTAGGTCTGCCTCGCTAATTATACCTCGTCCGATGGTGGCTACAGCGGGCAAACTCATAGACCCCGAATCCTTCCATCTCACGTGGATCTCACGCTTCACACACTATCACGCGGTGCGATCGAATGAAGAACAACTTGTATTCACAGCATTCACTTTGATGTAACGAGACTCATACAGGCTAAATTTTTAATTGAAATCTATCAAACCTGGTAAAGAGCCTATCACTATCTCTCATCGTATGAGCTCTTGAGACTAACAACATACTATAACTAGATTCAATCCATTCCAGTATATTCTTTGCCTGAATACTAGAACAAATTCATGTGTTTTTTTGGCAAATTCTACATAGTACATCAAACACCCGCCCATGCGATCAATGATCTAGCACTTCAAAACTATGTCGAGATGCGAGCTTCGGTGCTTTCCCGTATGTATCGTGCGCGGAAGTATTTAGAGGAATTCTTGTCTGTTCACATACCACGCCTATATGTTGGGTTTATTTTTTAGTACCAGTCTCATGGAGATGTGTCTCTGGTCTGGCGACATATCCATTGTTCAAAACACCAGTCTTGCGTAAAACTCTACCCCAGACTCCAAGCTTGTCCAATTGTACGCCTGCCATGAAGGTGCCGTCTCCTCGTGGTTGGTCTTGTTCCATTGCCGTAATCTGATCTGTCTTCTCATCCAGGAACAAGTCCCAAGTATCGGTACGTTTGCTGGGAGGGCCAAGCTGGAACGACCAGTAGTCTTCACAGTCTAGAAATGGATCTGTGTTAAGAGGTGTCTACTTATATTGTCAGCTTCTTGAGTACTCACTTTCTTTGACCTTATCGTCAATCTTGATAGAACAATGGTCGAATGAAGTGTCGTAGACCACCGCTCGTCGTTTCAAGCCGCAGACGCGGTCCTTTTTGGGATCTTTACGACTAGGCATTATACCTGTGAAAGTAAGAAGTTGGTGTGGAAGATGAGGTATGAGTGGATGTGTTGGATCGAAGTTATTGAGGCTCAATGGATTACTATATATGGTCGAAGGCACGAGGTAGACTCTAGCAGGTATATTGTCAGGGCGGAGTAACTTAGAAAGGGAGTGTTTTGGTTGAAGCGCGGGATTGATGAAAATAGGGATTGAATCAAGGAGTGTTACACAACATGAGGGAGTATTGGGATGACATGCTGCCGCCCTTCACGCCACCATGTATCGTATAAATGAAATCGGTGGTAATAGAGGTGGCGCGCATCCGACTTGCCCCATTTGACGAAAAATGCATCAGCTTCCGTTTTGCGCTACCCAAACACTCTTTCGTGGCATTCAGCCCGTCGATAGCAACAACACCTCGGGCGCTACAGCAGCAGAGCCTACATATTACAAACCAATTGTGCCCTTTCTATGCCAGGTTCGTGGGCGGTTTCTTGCATTCTCGATTCGGTGAAGAAGTTGTTTTTAATCCTCAAACACCGATATAACAAACCCTGGCTGATTTTCAAGTCGGAAAGCTGGTAATAATCATGGCAAGGCTCTCCTTAACTCAGCCTGAGATGTATATAATCTAGCGGCAGCTTGTTTCATCACATGTTGATGTCAGCCATTCACAAAGATACACAGCCTAACTCAATTGTTTGTCATTCCTTGTGCAGTGTGCTCGAATTTCCGGTGGCCAAAATGACTAGTATGCCGAGAGTAGTCCCGCCAAACACTCGCTTTGCCGATACCCGAGATCTGGCAGAGAGGCTCTCTCCAGGACCATGGAACCAAAAGATTCTCTTGAGTTTCGGTTCGTAACACCTCATCATCATCCAATTGCTTCGTAGGTTAAGACTACATCTCAGATGGAGGCGGTGTCCGAGGATATTGGAGCCTTCTGGTTCTCCAGCACCTTATGCAAGTAATTCGAGACTTTGAAGAAGCCGAAGATAGAGCAACGAGATCCAGCTTCCACCCTTGCGATAAACCGGACAACGTTTCTCATCTGGCGAATCCGAGTACCCCGGATAATCAAATGGAGTACACTCCCTTTTTGCCATGTCACTACTTTGACTATATAGGTGGAACGTCAACCGGAGCGTAAGTGACTTCTGGGACTCAGCCGCGAATAGTTGTACTGAAGATGCGCCTTAGACTTGTTGCCATCCTCCTAAGCAGATTTCGCATGACGGTGGAAGATTGTCTCAATGAGTACGAGACAATGGCCGGAACCATCTTCGGAAACCCTAGACTATTCCATAAAATGAATATTTTTATGGGACGGAACAAGTACAATAGGAAGAACTTAGAAATGGCCATCAGAGAAGTCATTGAGAGAAGGGTCGAGATTAGGATCGAGGACGACGCACAGCCTTCGTTTCAAACCGAGATCGACACTTGTAGAGGGTGAGCCTAGTTTTCTTGCATATGGTTTGGTATAGAGTCTTATTAATTTTGCCTAGAGTTGTTCTTGCGACTCGATTGCATACGAGGGCCATTACGCGGTTCCTATTTAGGTCCTACACCCCCTACTCCGAGAAGAGGCGCAGCAATGCTCAGAGCACCCTTACCAGCGAAAATTCACATCTGAAAAATCCCGGCGAAGGGATCAGAATCTCCCTTCTGAAAGTTGCGCTTGCCGGAACTGCAGCACCTTTCTACTTTGGTCACTATCATACCGTTCTGTCCATAGACCAAGCACAGGCGGCAAAACGCGTCCCAACCCACAATGGCACCAACTTCTTTAGGGTCGCGACTAATCGGGCTAGGGACAAGAAGAATCTGCCAGAGGACAAATCCCGTTACCGGTTTGAGGATGCTGGTTTTAGCAAAGACAACAACCCTTGTTGGGAACTTCGTCGCGAGATCGAATTCCACCACGGTGATGATATCAAGCCAATCCTAGTAAGTATCGGGACTGCACGGCCAAAAGATGATTTCGTGGGCGAGGGCACCTTAGCAAACATCCGGAGAGGCCTCCATCAACTTGGGAACCCTGAGGATGTTCATTCATTACTCGAACCAGACAAGCACAAAGGTGAGTTCTCGTACTACCGACTCAATGATGAGGGCGGGATTGAAATTGAGATGGACGAATGGAAGCCTAAGAGAATCGGAAGTAATACAATAGAGAAGATGAGAACGGAATTCGTCAGGTGGCTAGGGAAAGATGGCGTGGCGGACAAGTTTAGGGAGTGCGCGGGTCACCTGGTTCAAATGCGGCGAGAGCGAATGACGACGCCTCGGTGGGAGCGATTTGCGCTTGGCCAATACTTCGTTTGTCAGGTACAAAACTGTCCCAAAGACCGGGATAACCAATGGTTGGATAGGGTGGACTTCGAGAACCACTTGAAGAGGGAGCACGAAGAGGGGGATTATGGAGATCTGAGCGTGGCTTTGGAAACCTGCCGCCGGGTATGGAAATACCGGCAACGGGCAGCCTCTTCGTAGATATACTACGTAGGTAGGTATCTCGTTGTAGATACCGGTTATCGAAGGGCAAGGGTCTGCCTGTATTGTACACTTGGATGCATATTACAATGTAGTGCTATCCAATCAAACTACTATATTCTTTTCGGGGCGAATTTAGCCTACATATGCCCAAGTACATGCTACAGTCCGTGGCGCAGCTGGTGATCCCCTGATGCAACGGACCGTAAGGATTGGGATTCCACGTCACAACACCTTCGATTCATACATTCGCTGGCTTCTTTACGTCGCAAATCAACACTTTGAGGCTATAACCGCTCCACCTTTAGACAATTAGTCATACAGTTCAAAGAATAGCATTGTCACTTTATCAAATGTCCATTCATCGTAGTGTCAGCAAACCGTCTCTTATATAACCTCACGGATGACATATCCTATCGAACCCTGGCACGACTCCCATAGGCTAATCTTAACAACGAGCTAGCATCGTAATCCAAACATTCTAAACTCTTTGTATCAGAAAGTATTAAGCAATAGATGATTCCAAAATACTATGAGTGCCTATACTGCATTCAAAGTGAGCTAATCCTTCTCGAATGCGCGAAAGACCCCCTATATTGATAGCATCGGTAGTCAATTTCAGTACTGGCCAGAGCGCGTTTGGGCTGTACTCTGATGAACCTCGTTACTTTGCCTTACTACCGGTTCTTCCGTCAGAATACTCTTATACCTATCAAATCGATAGTAAAATCGTATGAGCAGGTTGGAGACACCGACGATACCCGTCGAATGTTTTCTGTTTGGCAAGATCGAAAACTAGTGGAGTTGCATTTCGTTCAAGTTGCCGTGAGAAGTGCGCTGATGTTTTTGAGTCTAGGCGACGCTAATAATACTTGTAAGGCCACCCTTCTCTCTGGAGCAGTGATCAGTTGCTTCTCATGGGCTGCGAGGGACGAGGAACACTGGGTGAGCCTACTACGTCTCTCTCAGCTTACTTTCTGGAGCATTATTTAGTATCGTGGTTCAAATTTGACGCTATGTACTATACGATGAGTATTTATATCCTAACTGACTTGTGTACGGGATAGCTTGGGCCAGCTTCTTGGTACTGCTCTCTAGTCCTGTCTCTCTTTGCTATTCTGCTCTCCTCGACCGAAGCCTTCATTTTC
Organism: Xylaria sp. 218_066; assembly: GCA_019843955.1. Taxonomy (NCBI): domain Eukaryota; kingdom Fungi; phylum Ascomycota; class Sordariomycetes; order Xylariales; family Xylariaceae; genus Xylaria; species Xylaria sp. 218_066. The sequence continues at coordinate 43,567 of JADKYC010000047.1, read as the reverse complement.
AATACTGTGAAATCGTCCACACATTCTCTCCCTCTGCGAGATAGGATGTCTATGATCTGCAATATACAGGGCAACATCCTTGACCACGAACCCGCTAGGGATAGAGAGAAGGGCAAGTTACCCATGCCACGGACTGAGCGAGCAAGCATTCGGTGGAACATGGTTTTCACATGGCAGGCGCCCATGATGCTGCTGGCCTACTCGGTGATAGCATTTCTCATAGGCACTACTACTTACATCATCACACCTTTGTATTCAGCTGATACATCCTTAGGTGGGAAATCTGTGAGTATATCAGCAAATAAGAAATTAATCCGAAGCTAAATATAGAAGGCTGCGATCTTCTATCTTGTTGGGTTGTCCATTGGAGGGGCAGTGTTTATATGGTGCTCTTATTGGGCCTACGTATTCGTGGATCTTGAGCGGCTCGGAAACTACCATGTGCTATAGGTTAGTTGCGGAGGTGCACAGAAGCCCGCCCAAATTGTCGTTCATGATACAATATGCTACGACAACTAATGTATAGCTTAAGGTGCTATTATAAGGTTGTACAGCCATGAGCTTTTGATGTCTAGACCTACGCAACCGACCAATGCATTTTAAAAATTCTTCACACAAGAACAAGTATTCAACGCATACCTCAAGTTGAGCGGCAATTTAGTATGTAGGAAATGATAGTTTGACACAGAAATCAATTCATCAATCAATCCATTCACAGCTGTTGTTGCCCGAAACATACTTTGAGGGAGCCACAGTAGGCACTACGTCTTTTCACGATGGCCCTAATACATCGGCTACCCCTTGAAACGTCGCAGAGTCTGCTATACAGGTCTGTGCCCCAAACGGAACGGTGTTGCAATCAACATCCACCTCAGAGCTTCCCACGAAGGTGGTACTATAATTCATCATCAGCCTTCAATTTCGGTCAAGTATATGTTCTAGGGGCTATCACGCACGAGCCACTATCACCACAGTTGAGCACTTGTATGACGCTCATATAGAGCGTGCCCAATCCGAGCTGGATGTCGATTACTGTCGAGTTATCATTCTGTGTCCCGGTGATTGTGCATCGATAATTCGAATGCAGGGGACACGTGATTGTTTCCGTTTGGTTGGTCAAATTGTATGTGAAGGCAAAGCCTGCTGTGCCTGTTGAACCGACCTCGTCGCGAGTTGTGATATTAAGGTTTCGGAGAGTCCAACTTGGAGACTCGCCGCAAGGTTCTAGGGGTGCTGATATACCAAGACCAACGAAAATCAAGGCCAAAAACGGCCGCGCTATTGGCAACATGATGTGCAGGTGAAATGAAAAGGTCAAAACGTATTAAACCGACAAGACGTAGTTAAGACAATGAACACGATTTTACATGATGTGCTCGGAATATATGGTGGGTCGGCGAATTATAGTAACAAAATGTCGAAAGTGTCGGCTGCTTGCTCAAAATCTAATTAGCCGCCATGGTATATTATGACCCAGCCTATCACCGCCAGATATTATCTTCAGCGCAACCCTATGTCGGCAGTTCTGTCGATCGCTTAGAATTGGATACAAAGCTCTGTTCCCTGTTGATCACTTATGCCCTTTTTCGGGTCCGTATTCTCGGTATTCTCGCCCACTGGTTCTCGGAGGTCGTCACCGAGGGAAGCGTCCTTCGGAGCAAGTAAACTAGGACAACGCGAATATAAACCATATCAATGCAGCAGTAGATGCTAATCAACAGCAACAATACACCAACTCGAGAAGCTCTGATCAAGTTTAAAATACATTATAGCAAAGTCTTGCCTCCTACACTACTAATATGACAGTTGAATCCGTGCACTGGCCAGTATCCAAATTTGGTAAGCTTTCGATCTCTCAAGCTTCTATGACTGCGAAAACAATTAATAAATACAAATAAATTAAGAAAAATATAATTTTATAATACTCTAAGTAGCCAATAACCCTAATATCATTCTTCTCTCATTCTACTCTTCTTCATAACCTTGTTTTATTTCACAGTGAATGGGGTAAGTTTTGGTGAGAACTTGGCCAGTGCACGGATTCTACTGATCAGGATTGTTTGAAGCTTTAACCTAAGCCTACGCATCAACCCTGGAGAGGTAGGCAGGGTTTTCTGCTAGGCATGAACCACTTACGGAAGTTATTTGGACGGATTTACTGTACGGTCCTAGATTTTGGCCGGCCAAACTGCCTTACATCATGCTTCTATCAACAGCAGAGATACCTAACCATGTATACTTTTTCTGTAAGTGTTAGCACTACCAACTTGCCCTGATTTATTATACATCTGCTTGCATATTTTCAAGCAGCGGCGAACACATGTCTGATATTTGGGACTAGATAAAACCTTCCCGTGAGCATTTTAGACTTGTTTTACTTATAAACTATGCAAGTTTAGTATAAGAACTTGCAGGCATGAAGACTTTACGTTCCAAACCCAGAATTCCCTATATGGGATAAATGAGGTACAGTGTTTGAAAACTTACGTACTTCAGCTACTGATCTACCCCTTTTCGCTGGGAAACCCCATTGAGCCTTTAGGTTTGTTAGTTCTAAGGTTAATGACCAAACCGGCGGCTTAGGATTGCGTATGTTTCCAAGGAAAGATTACCCTAGGGCCATGCTAGGAGACACCTACGCGGTAGCTGAACCTCAATTACGTGGCCTCGGGCAACCTAATGCTCTTGCTCTTGCTGTTTGCTGCTAAGTTATTATATTACACGAGCCATATTCTCCTCCGCTCTCGTTCCACATACCTCCATAGCAATCTCTAACATCCTTCATCAACGACATCACTGTTTTGGTTTTGGCTCACAAACGCGAGTCCCACGTCTTATTTCGTTTCTTCCTTGCGACAATTCTTCATATTTTGATCCAGTACAATCATTATGGAGGCGAACCGACGATATTCTCCGCTGAATAAGTTCCATCTCTTCGGGCTTCTACCAGAAGAGATACAACTCATGATATGGGATCTCTGGCGGGAGGATCAACCCGTCATTTACCACCACCATTTTCTCACTAGGGAAGGCCGACGCTACGCAGCACTCAACATAAAAACCCATCAGGTAGTTGACAAGGTTGTCCATACTGCGGATCCTACAATCGATGATGGAATACCATTAGACCCTGCCGAGCGCAAACTTTATTTTCTTGGCGATATCATGACTATCACTACGCTCAAGGATCTTGAAGACCACAAAAATTTGATGGGCTGGAACTCGAAAGAACTCCCATACAGGCCTCAACCAAAACCTACGGGCACGTGCATTCATTTAGACACAGACATCTTCATTTTTTGGTCGACCTACAAATGGCCCGGCCACCTCCGCTATCTCTCCGACCCATTTGACGTAGAGTTACCACCAGACATTGACGAAGACGGCTGGCCGCATGAGATCCAAAACTTGGGAATATATGTGCGAGACGATGATCTGACTCTTTGCGAACTTGATCGTCGCGCCTTTTCGCAACTGCGGGATCTTCGGAACGTGTCTCTCATTATAAGGTGGAAGTGGCCTATACCTTCATGGTGGCCAATGCCTGTGTGGCGACATATGTTCAGCAACTCAAATATACTTGTCAAGCTAGATGAAGCAATCAGGCGTATTGAAGCATGCAATATACCTCAGGAACTCGAGCAATACCGCTTGGAGGAGCTCGAGTATCTTCGCCAGGAAAGTACCAAGGCTGAAACACTTCGTACTCAACTTCGACAAATCTTTCATGATTGCAAGCGCGGGTATATTGCTGTTGAACCGATGTTGGAAGCGTTACCATAGCCGTCTTCCTAGTGGAAATGGCAATAATACTATCTTGTTTAAAGTGGACGAAGTATACGCGTCGTCAGAAGTCAGGGCTATCAATGTACCGTTACTACAATAATGCAATATGACTAAAAAGGGTCGATCGGCGCAACCAAAGATAGCTTGCAGCACTATACATATGATAGGTGCTTTTTGAATGAGTTATGACTTGTGCGACTTGTTTGTTGGGTTGGGTATTGAAATATTTCGCAGAGGCAAATCAGAAACAACACATATTGTATGCAAATAATAAATGGCTGGTATAGAAGTTTCTAGTGAGGAAAGTTTACCTTAGTACGTAGACTGGCTACGGGACCCAACTCGTAGAAGGAGTTGTAGTAGCCTTCAAGATCGTGTATACGCCACAAGGCCCTTTCTTCAGGCAAAATACCGCAAAAACTAGTTGACATTGACAGTGGCATATCTAGATTTGCGTGTGTGATGAAGTTAAAAAAGAGAGGGTGCTAAGGTATACGCGGGGACAGACATGACACTACAAGAGTAGTGGACTGAGTTGAGTATCCTGGCAAGCGGTCACATCTATTTTCGTAGGTACCCTCATACTTTCAGATAATAATATTCAAAAAATAAAATAAGGGATCTAACAATCAAGCAACCGTATATGTAGTGTTTCCTAGGAAAGTAAAAGAGTTTCTTAGATGCCCTTGGTGAATTGCTAAATATAATCAAACCCGTTCATACGACGTCGATAGATATTGAAAAAGATACAAAAACCCCGTTCGAGTCCTCCCCGAGACTCCCTATGCCTCCAAGACTCATATGAATATCTCGTCGCCTTGTCGTTATTATGGCGGATAGCCGCTGCTCCATCGTGGCCTTTGCTTGTAACGGGGCAAATCAACAACTAAATGTTGTTGAAGTATGGGTGTCATTATCGTGCACAGCTTGGTCGTTTCCATATTGGGTTATATTTTGGAGTAGGTAGAGGTAGTATTGACAATGGGCAGATTCTTGATATGGATGCATCGCAGCGGGACTAGGAGCAAAAGGCCGTTTAGGCCGGGTTCACGGAAAAGCTTGGTCAACGTGCCGAAGATGTACGATGAGACGGCCTTCGTAGCCGAGAAAACGCCGGATGATGTATTAGCACCGGGTCATGGTAATCTCTCAGGCAGGTTAGACAAGCCTGGTAGATGATTCGCCACTGTCGACATGGGAGACGTGTCGGAGTATTCTGTGACACATGCTGACGACGTGTTATATATAATACTATCCCGTCCTTTATAGATGGGACGCGGAATGTTCAGATCATTGCGTAATGGTACTCAACCATTAGCCTCTTAACCAACGAACGGGCAATATTATAATCGACCGTGTTTGCTCCTCGATGCACCTCCTAGATGTTGCCCTTTCCCTCAAACTTCACATAGACCTCCGAATAGTTCAGGAAGCCTTTTATAGAACGGGGTTTTCAGTTTGCACTTTTCACTCGTCATAACCAGCTTGTGCTGCGCTGACAGTCGCATACTACGTCCACACATTGTAATCGCCATGTCCGAGAAGACAAAGTCCTTGCCGGAAGGAGTCGGGACAATGGATTCACAACTGGCAGAGCGCCAAGGTTACAGCCTGGCGAAGCAAAGAGACAGAGATGAGGCTCGCGTCGTCTCCAAATTGGACTGGAATCTGATGTCACTACTTTTTGTGTTATGTAAGTCGACTAGGTAGCTTTTCATCACTTGGCATTTGAGACCAACCCTTTATTCAAGCAAAAAAACTAACATAAGCTCGCAATGGCAAGACATGTTAGCTTTCCTTGATCGTGGTAATATAGGGAACGCTAGAATAGCAGGCTTGCAAGAGGACTTCCATCTTGACGGCGATAGATACCAGTGGTTAATCAATATCTTTTACATTACTTATGTCCTTGCTGAGTTCGGCATCCTGTTGTGGAAGGTTTTCCCTCCTCACATCGTTGGCGCTACTGTAGTATTCGGATGGTATGTAGACGCCCTATCATCGTTATTCTAGCGCGCCCATCTGACATAGCTGAAAAGGGGTTTAATCGCGACGATACAAGCCGGTGCCCAAAATTGGGGTGGCCTTATGGCATTGAGGTTTCTTCTTGGCGTCTTTGAAGCCTGCTATGGGTAGGTTACAGTTTAATCAAGGTCTTGACAATAGAACCACTGCTGATACCAGCCTCCTAGACCAGGAATCATATACTTGCTTTCTTTCTTCTATCTCCGTCATGAGGTCGGTTTTCGATGTGGTATTTTTGCCTCTGCTGCTCCGCTAGCATCGACGTTCGCAGGCGCCCTAGCCTATGGCATTACAAGCGGTCATTCGCATCTCGCCAACTGGCGCCTACTATTCCTCGTCGAAGGCCTACCAACTGTGCTCCTGGCAGTTTTCGCTCTGTTATTCATACCCGACTCTCCTGAGAAGGCCAGGTTCTTAGATCCTGAAGAGAGAGAAATTGTCAAATTGAGAACAATGCGCCAAGTCGGCACCAACTCCAATGATAGACTTGGAACATTTCGTCTGAAAGACCTGGGTGCTGTTCTGATCGACTGGAAGGCTTGGCTGTGTGCTCTCATGTACTTCTCTGGAAATGTTTCTTACTCCAGTCTCCCCGTATTTCTCCCTACCATCCTGAAGGACATGGGCTATACTGCCATCAATGCCCAAGGACTCTCTGCCCCCCCGTCCTTCACCGCTTTCCTATGCGCCCTTATGACCACATGGGTGGCAGACAAAACCCAGCAGCGTTGTTTCGTCCTTTTTATAACCTCTACTGTCGGAGGAGCCGGTTATATCATTCTCGCTACTGTTGAAACGGTTGGAGTTCGTTACTTCGCGACCTTTCTGGCTTCGGCGGGTGTTTTTTCCACCATTCCAAACATTCTCGCATTAACTCTGAGTAAGTATCTCGTTCCAGTTAATGATATACCATTTGCACTACAAAAACAACATTGGAACCTAACAACAATTTGCCTTGGACAGACAATCAGGGCAGCGACACCAGACGTGGAATGTCTCTCGTTCTCATCAATTTAGTCGGCCAAACTGGGCCGTTTCTGGGTACTAACATCTTCCCCGCAGGGAAGAGTCCGAGGTATGTAGAGGGCATGAGTATATGTGCTGCATTCATGTTTTTCTCGGCTGTGTTAGCGCTCGTCCAGCGATATCTTCTGGTGTGGGAGAATGCCAAGCTCAATCGCAGATACGGCGCTTCGATCACGAAGGGAAGGTCTGGCTCTTTAGAGCCAGAAAACATTGGTGTGGAAGACTATGGCCCTCATTTCAGATTCGTTCTTTAACGCTACTAGGTTTACAGTGCGATGTTAAATCCGGGGTACAAACCATTGCCAACATCTAGTTGCCATACTAGTTATACCGAAACCACATGATTGAGTTCCATGATTGAGTTGGGTTTCCTTGCATGGAATTTTCTCCTGCAGGGAGAATATTATACTGCCACCTGCGCCTAGACAAATAAGCTCCTATTAGAACCCTATACTTGAGACTGTCTCTTGTTGTTGGGCGAAGGTCTTTAAACTGCCTTTGTGGACGCTATACAACTGTGTCTATACTTCGTTCAGTAGAAAAATATTCCCTTTGCTAATTCACTAGCTATACCTTCGCTTCTTCTGGTTACAACACACTGCTGTTCATGGGTATACTAAAATTGAGCATAGATGGACTGCAGGAAGAGTACTACCAAGCCAGTGACCAACTCAAGGCCCTAATGGATATGTGATCTGAGAGGTGGAGCTTTGGCACTATGACAAATGCATACGAAAAAGGCTTATAATAAGCTAGGTAAACAAATCCCTCCCCCTCCCAACGGATCATCAAGACATCGGTGACTTCTCTGATAATATAGTCGACCAAGTCTCGTGTAAAAGCTGAGCGCTAGCAGGGCTGTGGCATGCATGGCTTTGGACCCCTAGTATGGCACTTTGCTCTATCAACCTATGCTTTACATAACTCTAAACCACTATCAAATACCAAAGGTTCAATACGCAAACTTCCACCAGAGATTTCAAGCCCAATAGCCGAATGACACATGATGAAATCAGCCGGCAGTGTCTCGGGACTTTTATACCTGGTCCTAGTAAGCACTGAGCTACGGCATCACGGTTGAGTTCGCTGTTTGTAGAGCGTTATGAGGAGTCAGGAGCCACCGATATCTCCGTAATCAGGCTGTGATATCCAGGTTAACACTCTTACAGCCAACACAACAGAGAAATTGGAATCATCTCACCGCCCTACAAGTAAAGGTGCGCTATATCACATCATCGACCTTGAAGACTTGGCAACAGTTAATGAGGTAGAGCAAACAAGGCGGGCTGGGAATACTACTGAGTCCATCTGCACCAACCACTTATTAGGTGCGTGAATAAATCTAAGCCGCGCCGTTTACACCGGGCTGTAAATTGTAACTTAAAACACAACCTCACCCAGAATTTTGTACAAATTTGCGATCGAATCCGATGCCAGACGACGGCGTCCCGTGAAGTGTATAATCCTGCTACTTCCCGCCGTCGATTCATCAACTCACTTACCATGCAATTCATCTAGCTCTCCCTCTCTCATCTCTCGTATCATCTGGGTATAAAAATCGAACTTCTGGTTTCTGGGCTTTCTCTGAAACCTAACTCCAGTAAATGATTCCTCATGACTTCATAAGCCCTATACACATTGCAATGCTACCTTACACTCTCACCGGAAAAACTGGCCGCATCAGTATAGTCTTCAGACTATGGAGAGTCTCCATCTGCTGAAGTGGCTTGATGACGCAGTTGTTTCAAGCGTCTATTAACAACCATATTGCTAGTTGAGGCTGATACGTCCGAGTGGAGGACGTATCAACGACAGAGAAGGGATAGAGACTTGTAGGGGAGATGGCGGACCAGGACGGGAAGTGGCTCCGGGTCTAGAGAACGATGTAAGTTATCCGGGAACGGGAAGTAAACCCCGGGCGTATTTTCCAAAACAGAGTAAGGCCTGAGGTCGAGATTAAGCGCATAAGATCTTACAAGCAGATCATGCAAAGCGATGGCAATAGAAGAACCAAGCTGATCTAGTCGCCGGCTCGTTCCTAGTCCGCTTCGGCGAGCTGCATAATCAACTTGGCAGCCATATCGAGGAATGGAAAAGGGCTCATGACATCCTTCTCTTCCAGCATTGTCCCGTCTGCTCGTTCGTAGCCAGAGCACTTGAAGTCCACAAGGTAAACTGTTGGCTCCATCTCATAGATTTGAATCTCCATCCTCATCCAGACAAAATTCTGTTGGCGTCTATCCATTACGGAGTATACATAAGTATTCTCTTCGGACATTGCTTCAGAAGTAGATAGTCCTAAGGAGACAGATTCCTTGCGGATATCTGCGAGTCTTGTCAGAGCGGAGCCTTCTCAAGGTATTAACACAAACCTACCATCCTTCTTCCACCGACAAGTAATGTGCCACGGATCGGCGGGCAACTTATAGTACTTGACAGGGTCGAAGGTCTTAAGATCAATCTGATCTAAAGAGACGCCTTCGTAAGGATTTTCCTTGTCGAGGAAGCTTTCGCGAGAGATACCACTATAATCTATGAACAAGCCGATACTTAAGTACGGGAAGGATGTAGAGCTTACCGTGCCTCTAACTCTTCTCCATGGACCTTGTTAAAATCTTCATCCTCGAGCCAGGTCGCGCCCAGCTTAGCTAGGGCCTTATAGATGCATAGCAATGCCTCAAACGGAGCATTTCGAGAGCGAATACCAAACTGCCAACGAACTGGTTTGGACTTTTTAGGCGCCACTGGCGTCATTTGTTGAGGGCGACTATGGTTCTCGTCATGTCGCATCGTGTTCTTGGAGTGCGGCTTGAGACGGCGGACAGCTTCTTGTTGCTCTGCAGGTGTCCTGGGCTGGAGGGGGACGTCTGGAACCGGTGCGTCGAGAGGTTCGTCGATACCGGCATTCTGGCGTTCAAGATACTCCCTATGGAGCGCGGGAAGACTTGTAGGCAGAATACCTACATGGCTTACATAACCGCGAGGAGAGGCACTGGTAACTGTCGAGGTCGATCGAGTGGAATCCGCGAGCGGGCTGGCCTGTGACTCGTTGGCGTATTCCGAAGTCTCCTCCTGCCTTTTTTCATTGTCAGGCGACGTGTCGCTTGTCGCTTCTGCTATACTTCTCATTTGTTCTACATGGTCTGCAACTGGAGGAGAGGTGGCGAAATATGGATTATCGGCACCGGTACCGTAGGCGGCTGAGTATCATGTCAGAAACTGGAGCACATAAAAATAATAGAAGTGATAGATGAATGAGTACGAGGGTAGAGAACAGGATAGTACAAAGGGGGTTAGGGATATATTGCAAGAGTGTCTGTGCATCCAAACCCCACGTTTTGGGTTCTCAATAACAGACAGACACAAGGGTGGGGTGCGGAGGAGCGAGATGCCTGGACTTACGATTTACTTGCATCAACTTATTCTCCCGAACTATCATATAAGCATCCTTAATTGCAGATGGTTCATTGGCTTCTAAGGCCTCTTGGACATCCCGCTTGCCGTAGCCCATCGTCTTACTGATCTTGTCCGTTACTTCGTCATACAGCTTCTCTTGAATCTGGCTTGGAGCGTTGGGTGCTATATCACTGGGTCGGATAGCCTTGTTGGGGTCGACACCCGTGTTCAAGAACTCCTCAACCTGGGGAGCAAGATACGGCGGCAAATCTTTCAAGAACCAGGGGTCTTGTCTAATGTCGTCGATAGTCGCTCGCTGGACTGGATTCGTTTGAAGCATTTTACGTATCAGATCCGCAGCTTGCGGTTTTATCCAGTGCGGAATGGTGAATACGCCACGTTGAATCTTGGCGAAGAGACTCGGAATATGATCATCGTCAAAAGGAAGTCTGCCCACCAACAACACGTACAAGATCACACCGCAACTCCAGACATCAACCTCGGGACCAGCATATAATTTTCCGCCGATGACTTCAGGAGCAGCATAATTGGGGCTACCACAACTTGTCTTGAGGAAGTTTCCGTCTGTCATAATATTACTCAACCCGAAATCGGCAATCTTGACGTTGAGTTGGTCGTCCAGCAAGAGATTCTCGGGCTTCAGGTCTCGATGGACCACCTTATGTCTATGGCAGTATTCTACGGCGCAGACCATCTGTTGAAAGAAACGACGAGCGTACAACTCATCCAACTTGCCACGAGCGACGATGAAGTCGAACAGCTCGTCACCGGCAAACTCCAACACCATGATAATCTCATTCTGAGTCTTAATCACTGAGTAGCTGAGCACCATGACAGTCAGCAGGAGGGGGGGAAATATCCAGGGCCGCCCAACTTACAGCTTAATGATGTGGGGATGACGGAGGAGCTGGAGATACTCAATCTCTCTCTCGACACGCCCAACCATGTCTCTGCTAATCAACTTCTTGCGTGCGATGATCTTAAGAGCTACCTGCTGACCAGTCGATCTATGAACAGCAAGCTTGACCTTACCAAAAGAACCCTCGCCCAGCGTCTTGATAATATTGTAGGCGCCGACGCGCTGTTCAGCCTTGGACTTCTCCCGTGCTAACTGCGAGGCGCGATCGCCGACCTGGCTGCCGGCTCGAGCACGGGTATTGGAAGAAGCATCGGCTGCGGGGTGGGTGATGTTGATGGCAGGGATTTGGGGACCCTGGTTGTTCCGTCGGATCTGAGACGGGGAGAGGGACATGGAGAGTTCCTCGTCGTCGTAGGCACTGGAAGCCATCTCAGCGGAGCGTAGCCTACGGAGTGGCGGGTTCGGGGGTTGAGGAAGAGGACGAGGACAGGAAAGAGGTGATCGCTGTTTCGATGTTCGGCTATCGTGAAAGATGTGGGTAGGGGCGAGGGGCAGCGAGCGGACGCCGGGCCAAGAACAGCAGGACAACAGAACATCCGGGGAATGATGCTACCGTGGAGAGGTGCACGAAGCACGCAAGCTAAGGACGCAAGCTGTTCGGCCAGAGGCACCTTAGCGCAGCCGCCTAGCAGAGGGCCCTGGTAGGCGTTAGTATCCTAGATTACCTAGTCAAAGAAGCCTAGACTAGCAGACAGTCCGGGCGAACGAAGTTTATATGAGGCGGCGGCGGGGTGACATATGTATGCATGATAGACTGGCGCTAGAATTGCTCTACGGCCCCGAGGAATCAGGAACTCGAGGATGGGGCTGACTCGCCGACGCTGGCGACGATATGGGGGGGGGGGGGGGCGACTGGGTGGTGATGGGCGATGGTGGAGGTCGGCGACTTACCGTCTAAGCGACAACCCCTCGGTGGGGAGTTAGCGGCGGTAGGAAGCACTTGTTCTAACGTTTGGGGGAGATGCGGGAGCACAACCACAATATCCCACAATACCCTCGAACAGGCTAGCCAGACAACGAGTATACACTAGGTAACGAACTAATAGATGCAGTATACCCGATTAGTAGAGCTTGCTATCGTCAGTCGCAGTTCTTGCTTTGTCTGTGAGCCCACCTTTCAATGTAGCTACCTTGCGCCTTTTGTTTTGTTGTTTTGTGTTTTGTCTTAAACCACCTCAACGATTTTACGGTGAGTACTATAATATCTCCTGGAGCGACACGGATACAAGACAAGGCACAGCACACGCATGCACTAAGACCTTAATATGATAGGTACTATGTACATACCTAGTGGAGGGGGAAGTTGGCCCAAGCTTCTGCCCGGCGTGGGTCCTCTGACGGTTGGGCTACTTGCTGCGTATAATGTGGTGACGGCGACTGGGAGAACCATACAATTGGCTCGTACATGTCCTCTCCGATGCGTACAGTCCTGTACCTAGGTAGTTAGATGCAGCAAACAGCAGTGCTACTAGCGCGCCAGGTGTACGTAGTGTAACACCTCAACTTGAACAACGCAGGTAGATGGTGCAAGCGTGTTGCGAGGTTTTCGTTGGCTGGGTACGCATACAACCTAATTCATGCGAGACGAGATTTTAGAACTGAGTTGGTTGAGTGAGATATCGGTAAGTATAGCCATCTCATATAGAAGATGATATATGACTATTTGTAAACCTCGATGGTCAGTATAGACCAAAGACGCGCGTCAATATATAGGCCACGGACATTATATTAGATAATATGAAAAGTCCAAGGTAGGCCGTTAATTCCCTATCCAGGGAGATATGGGAGAGCTATCTTCATATGTAGATACTTGTTCAAGTCCGGGTATCATGGTGAACCGGAGAGAGAGCAGATTCGCATTCGCTGCCAAGACTGTTGGTAAAAGTCCATACTATGTAGCGGTGATCACCACTTGGGTAGACCACTCGGTGTTTTGAGGCATTTTCCTGAATGGTGGTTTTCCGGACGACACTGTCTAACCTGGAGTATATTTGGGCATGTAACGTTATTTGCCACTTATAATCTTAACAGCTCTATACAAAGTGACAGCTTTCTAGGCTAACGTCATAAATTTGGGACGAGAGCAGCCAATTTCAATAAGTCACCCCTTAGATTTCCTTCCACGCACAGGCTTTTAGTTAGTCGTTTCCCCGAGATGCAGATTGATGACATTACAATTATGGCAGCACAGCTCCGCAGATGATAATGAAGCAGAGTACACTAGATATACAAGTAAATGTACACAAGGAGGCCAGGTTGAAATCGTAAGTGAACGTTGATAGTGGTTCAGTGGTATTGGGTTCCGAACCCTTCTTCTTTCCGACATAAAATGAGGCAGTTCGCTGATCAACGAGAGCCGCCGATATATATTAGCTCCTCTTCTCCTCCTCTCTGAGCTTTTCTACAAGCTTCGTTCGCAAGAAATCACTAAGACCAAGGCTGCAGTCGCAGATGGGGTTAGTTATAGTCCGTGCCGAAGACAGGAGTCCCAATCGGTTGACGACAACTTACATCCCCTCGTTAGTTATGATGCGGTATGTACCACTGGGCTCGAATTCACCGACTATCTTGCCATTTCCGTCAACCTCGATGCTGCCAAAAATGTCCTCCGGGAAGGCGATTCTTCCAAAATCGGGTGGATTACGAAGATCAGACAGATGAACGTAACCACCAACTCCGGCACCACCGGCTCCGCCTTGAGCAGATGCGCCACCAGCTCCGCTACCGCCCGCGCCTCCGCCGCCTCCTAAGCCAGCGGCGGTTTTCCTTGTAGCCCGTTGCGTCCGCTGTTGGGGGAAAAAAGCGCCGTGCGAGCCGAGAGTGGCACCCCCGGGGCCGGCGAAAGCTTGGGCTTGAGACTGCAGGTTCGGATCCTGGGCGGCGTACTGACGGAGGACGTCGTTCAAGATAGATAGGAATCCGTGATTCTCGGTGAATGACTGTGGTGTCGGCGGTAATTGGCTGGAGTGACCAATGGCTAGTCTAGACGTCGGCGGATTTGTGTCAAGATATGTGAGCAGATATTCACTGGTTGAAGCTGCATTGGGGAAGGCTTTCTATAAGTGACGAAATTATAAGTACATGACGAGCTATGAAAGGTATCTGGGAATGAAACGCAATACTGACTATGTAGCTGTTGGAGCTAAGAGTAGAGACACGGCGATACAAAAAAGGTCTTCTACACGCCTGTGCAGCCGGTGCAACCAGCGCTCGCGACAATATCATGGCGACGACAATCCCGTGCTAATGGCTAAGTGCCAGTTCTGAGAAGGGTTCCAGGCTGGTTGAAACTTTTGTACAAATGTCACCATTCAACAGCAGCGGCACTAGCCCACTTTGGTAGCAACGGTGAGTTGAATTGACGTAGACATTAACCACCCGACCCTTAATCGAGCCCCACGTTGCATAGTAGCATTGGTGAGGGGTGCCGCGAAACTATAGCGCATATAGATGGACTAATCCTAATATAGATCCCCTGCCGTCCATTAACGCGTCGACGCGTCTTAGCAAAGGTAGTTATTGTTGGATTTTCGATATCTATCTAGATAGGTAGTATCGACGCTGAATCGGCGCTCGCCACACTTGAATGCGACAATTGCAATTGCAATTCCGCCGGTAAATGTCATAAATTATCGCTATCGCCTCTGGAAAATCTGGAAAATGCAGAACAACAAGGGGCCCCGGATAGCCTCTATATTCCCTCCCAAAACGCCTGCGCCGCCGTCCTCGAATCCAATACCCTCTTCCTCGCCCGCTTTCGGAACACCCGCACATACGCTCAAGCCGTTTTCCATCACTGCGCCCTCCAAGGCCACCATATTACCCATCCTCTTACCCCCTGCTACGTTGAGACCATTAGCATTCCGCACGTTTACCAAGAAGCACAGCTTGACGCTTGCATCCACTGCCTTACAAGAGCTCGCCACCTTCGTTGGGCGCCATTGCGGTTCGGGATGGCGCGAGGAAGGGTTGGCTGAGAAAGTACTCGAAGAGGTGGCCCGAAGCTGGAAGAATCGCAATGGAGGTGTTATAGTCGACGGAAACAGCCAGGAGCTGAAAGACATCCTGAAAACCCTTGAGGGCAATATGAGTGGTGGCAGGATAGGGTCGGCGCCACAACTCGGTCGCCAGGACAGCTTTGCTATCGATCTAGCCCAGGAATCCGAACTTTCTAACACGAGGCTTGGACTAAGGCCGATATCGAACCTCGCGCGCGAGGATACCCAGACGAGCTTCGGCATGTCTTCATTGGGGATGCAAGAAGATGAGCAGGACGATGAGGGACTCAATCACCCGCGAAATTGGTTGAAAATCATCAACGCCTTCGATCAGCCACGCTTGGTGTACAATATTTTCAAAAAGCATTTCGAGAGGTATGTTGTTTTGATGCGATATCACGCCGCTATTAGACACACGGACTAAATAAAAGACTCTAGGGATCCATCAAAGCCTTCGCTAATGCCTCCCGCCTCGCACAAGACAACCTTGTTCAGGAACAGGTACAATGTCATACATCAACGGCTATTACGAAATGAGCTATTCCAGAGCTCTGCCGTTGCCAGCACAAAGGGCCCCCCGTCACTCAAGCGGTCAGCTTCGTCAGGGCTAACGACACAACAAACTCACAAGATTACACCCATTGCCAATCTACTTGGTCGCCACGGAACACATCACATGCTCCTTGGCATGCTGTCCGTCTTGCCTGCAGGTAATCTCGCGATAAACGATTTAACCGGCACAATTTCACTAGACCTGTCGCATGCGGTAGCCATTCCAGAAGATTCAGCATGGTTTACACCAGGGATGATCATTTTAGTTGACGGTGTATATGAAGAGGAAGAGGAATCTATAGGGAAAGGACTCGGCGCCAGTAATGGAATTGGTGGCGTCATTGGTGGACGCTTTCAAGCCTTCTTCATCGGGCAACCCCCCTGCGAGAAGAGAAAGGCAACGCTGGGCGTGAGCGGACTCGACGGTGGCCAGGACCATACCATAGGGGGTGGGTTTGGCTGGATTGACTTCCTGGGTGTTGGTAGTGAGCGAGCAGTGGGCTCCAAGATGCGCAAAGTAGAGAGGCGTTTGTTGCGGCAGACACAACCCGATCCAGACCTGCCCAGTCGTGGCCGAATCGTCATTGTTGGCGAGCTAAACCTTGACCAGCCAAGGGCATTACAAGCTCTACGCAAAATCTTGACCACCTACGCGATAGAGCCCGAAGGGTCATCGCCCATGACCTTCGTCTTGACGGGAAACTTCACGCAACATGCCGTAATGGCAGGCGGCGGCGCGAGCGGTGGGAGCGTGGAATACAAGGAATACTTCGACTCTTTAGCATCGGTTTTAACAGATTTCCCAACCCTACTCCAGAGTTCGACGTTCGTTTTCGTGCCGGGCGACAACGATGGCTGGGCATCGTCCTTCTCATCCGGCTCCGCGGTGCCTCTTCCGCGCAAGGCGGTGCCAGATATGTTCACATCACGTATCAGGAGAGCCTTCGCGACCGCGAACACAGAAGCCGGCGACCGCAGCGGAGCGGGCGGCGAAGCCATCTGGACTAGCAACCCGACGCGTCTATCCATTTTCGGGCCATCGCACGAAATCGTCTTATTTCGCGACGACATGTCGGCGCGCCTGCGCCGGACAGCTGTCCGTCTCAAGACATCGACATCTTCCAACCCAGACGCCGAAGATCAGGAAAACGAACCCCCACCTCTCCAATCCAACTCGAACAATCCCAATGATGATGACATCGAGATGGCCTCAGCTCTCGAGAACTCAGACGACATAACCGTCGACCCCTCCACCACAACTCATAACTCCAAACCCACATCTCCAGCCATCCCCCACGACGTGCACACGGCCCGCAAGCTCGTCAAGACTGTCCTCGACCAGGGGTATCTATGCCCGTTCCGCCACGCCATCCGCCCCGTGCATTGGGACTACGCGAGCGCGCTGCACCTTTACCCGCTACCGACGGTGCTGGTGCTCGTCGACCCGACGGCGCCAGCATTCGCTCTCACGTACGAGGGGTGCCACGTCATGAATCCTGGTCCCGTGCTCGTGGCCGGGCGTCGGGGTGTCGGGCGCTGGATCGAGTACGAGTTAGGCGGGACGGGAAGACTGAGGGAGTGCATGTTTTGATTGACATCCCTTGGGTTATCTCACGAATGGATTGGGGATAGAATTAGGTTTTTTGATCTGGGGTTTCCGAAAATATGTACATATGATGAACGACTTGGGTTGAGTTGAGCATGGCTTTGGCGCAAATCATATATAATAAATAAGGTAACATATCACAAATCCAGCTACGTCGCCACTAACGAATCCATTGGCACGATCATCTTCAATACCATATTCTGGTTGACGCATTTTCAAGATCATTAGCATATAAAATTCATTATGTCCTCTACTATAAAATAGTGCGGGTTAGAGGATATTAAATCGAAGCTAAGAAAACCCAAGCTTTCATCTCTTTTTGATTTCCCCTTCCATATCCACGATAAGATTGGTTCATGATTCTTAAAATGTCTAGAATCAGATATATACAGATTCAAGATACGAGCCACATCACATAAACCACAACAAGATGCGTCGAACTCGTCGTCCACGCAGCTCAAGCTCAGTTCTGATTAGCAAAACTAAGCTACCCGGAACCCGAAGGAGCCCGAACTCATATAGACCTAAGCAGGGCCGGTGAATTTTCGTCCAGCCATGAATCGTGTATCACATAAGCTTAGATGACGTACTATGACGATGTTAGTTAAACATTGCTTTAGTAGATAGACAGAGCAAAGGAGGTAACATACAGGAATGAATAGGTACGGGACCTGTCTCTCGTACTCCTTCCAAGCCTCGCCGTACTTGTTGCGGCAGCGCTCGACGTCGCGCATAGTGCGGTGTCCGATCATGCAGACGAAGAAGACGGGGTAGAACCACGGGAAGGGGCTGCTGAAACCGGTGATCAACCCCCAGGAGACGGCGAAAACGACATCGCACGTGTAGTGAATCTTGCGGGCGTAGCCATACCAGCCATCGACGAGCAGCTTGTCGCCCGTGTCAGTGTCGATTGTCTTGGGGTTCTCGAGGTACGTCCAGGGGAGGGCCGGGAACGTCTTGCGCTTCAAGAGTGTGCCGCGCTCCTTAGCCCGGAACGCATTCTTCTGGCCGTTGCACTGGTCCCAGATGACGTAGGCACTAAGGTACACGATGAAGAGCGCGCCCAATGCCCATTTGTTCCAGGCGTACTCCGAGGGGTCGTGGTTGGCAAGATAGAGAGTGCAGTGACAGTACGATAGCGGAACACCAGCCATGTTCCAGAAGATCAGCATGAATCCCCACTTCTCGAAGTACATGTCCCAGGTCGTGATGATCAGCTGCTCGCCCTTGGAGCAGGCGTTGGCGTATAGGTAGTGCGCCATAACCAAAAACCAGACCTCACCAGTCACATAACCGTACTGCTCGTACTGGCGGGCCGCGGCCGCGGCACTGATACCGAACAAAATGTACCAGGGAATGCGGACTTCGTAAAACATTTTCATGTCGAGGATTCCGAACATACGTGGGTTGAGTTCGGCACCCATGAAGAAATCGTAGATCGGGTAGCCAGTCATGCGGTGTTGTCGCCCACGAGCAATGGCCGAGAAGTAGGCGACAAAACTGACGATGTAACCGGAAAGGATGGCGACAGTCATGAGAGACCCAAACTCGTCGATGAAGGTTTGGATGGGGAAGTAGCCAGTGAAGTGCAGAACAGCCATGACGAAGATGGTGAAGTAGAAGCTTGCGTAGGCATTGCAGAAGTACCGAAGCTGCTTGCCGCCCTCAAAAGGGAGCGGCTTGCCGTAGCCCTCAACACCAGGCAACGCAAGGTAGCAGATTCCCTCAAAGATCATGTACCCCCAGTAGATCTTCCAAGCCTGCAGCGTCGGAAAAGCACCAGTGTACACGAGATGCCCTAGGTGGTTGACGAAATCGGCGAAAGACTGTCCCTCCGCAGGTAACGGCAGTTTTCCGTCATAGTAGGTGGCGCCAATCCACATGTACCACATCAGCAGCGGGAATCCAATCATCAAGGCCAAGGCGCCGAGACTTCCTCCAAATTCGAAGTGCCCTGAGTAGTCGATCTTGTGATCCATGCCCGGCTTCCAACCATCGACTATCTTCTCTTCTTTGGGCGCAGCAAGTTTTGGCACAGCGTGGCCATTGGTATGACCGTTACCGTTCATCACAGTGTCCACTTTCTCTATCTTGACAGGGCTGAAGCTTTCATTCTTTGCGTCGTCCGAGTCCTCGAACTTGGGAACCGGCTTCCGCCGAGTGGTAGTCCTTGTCCTAGACATCGTCGTCGTTTCGGCCGCAGAGCTTGAATCGCCTTCGTCAGATGGTTCAATCGAAGGGAATTGAGATTTCCGACGAGTAGATCGACGCACAGGCGTTTCTACCATGCCCTCGAACAGCTCCTTTTTCCTACGAAATGAAAAGTCGGTCAGTCAATTGTCCGGGCAAATTTCACAAGAACTGTTGAACATGAGGATACCGTGCGTTGCAGTGTTGTAACCGATCATTTCTGACGATGGCACACGCAACGCCAGTTCCAATTGTTGACACGAGACGCTAACAGTCAAAACAATACATACCGAGGAGTTGCTCGGAGAGAGTACCGGGATGACATCTCGAAAGGCTTTTTTTTAGGAAAAGGAATGGACGACAGAGACAATTAAATGCTCGTCGAGTGAGGCTTGGATGGGGTCCCCTTGTGTGTGATCCAAGGAGAGGGAGTCGGTGTAATCGCCAAGAGGGCAAATTCCTTTGTGGTGTTTGTGTCCTCAGCGGAGAGTAACTTGTCAGGGGCAACGCGATAGTGGATGGATCCTGCTTGGCGAAGGGACCGCGCTCTTTAGCGTGTTTTTTTACCCGATTTAGCCATTGAATGTCGTACTTGGCCAATCACAGCTCCCATCATTCCATGGCAGCTACGTGACACCCCACAAATAGGCACAGACATTATGTCGAAATGTACCTATCCATCTACTATGTAGACAGAGTGAAAGGCGCCAAAGCCAGTTTAACCGGCTACTGGCTCGGGGATACCAGTATACTAAGAGATGCAAAACCCTATCTCGACTTCGTCCCCTACTTATTATGTATGTTAGAGGCGTCTTACGGAGTACTTCGCGTGGAGTTGATTGTGAATACGAATACGATACCCCACCAGCGTTCTAGACGATCAGAAAATCATTAGAGGAGACCATGGCATGTCGATTATTTGTACTCGCCCAGACAGAAGTGTCTATATTGGTAAAGTAGGCAACGTATCCGTCCTAAAGAGAGGATACGATAAACCCAAGCCTCTGGGTTTCCAGAGCCCCGAAAGCGAATACGGTATCTATGGGTTGTAAGCTACATGGTCGTTTAGAACCAACGACATGAGCAGCTTTCATATCGTCAGAAATGTTGGCAAGCTGTCTTACCAAGTTTTATTTCCCATTGCTGATTTTTTTTTTCTTCTTTTAAAAAAAAAAAAAAATTTGAGGCTACCGATATAGTCAGCTAATGGTACTTCAATCACGAGGCAGCCTCTGTCTAGTTTCCAGTTTCCACTTAGGTAGGTACATGTAGGCATTGTATCTTAACAAGCATATATGTACCACTGCAGATATGAAACATGTGCCAAGCTCACTAATTGGGCGTCTTCGTGGGATATGTGGCGACTTGGTCGTGTCGATGAGGAAACAGCGTCAGGAGTTGAACTATCCTCACTTCCTCGATACAAAGAAGGCTAAAGGAATGGGGAACCGCTGTCGATGTTGACTGATGATTAAGTAAGTAACTAAAGAAGGGAGAGAGAGTATACAGAGAGCCAGGAGTCTTGTTGTTCTTTAACACTCCAGATGTCTCCAGTGCGATTCATAGCTATTCACAATTACGAGTTCATGACGTATTTCACCAAGCAAGGGAGCCCGGAGAATCAGCGAAGAGAGAGATCAAAATTGTAAAGGCTACCTAGGTTCATGGGCATGCTAAGGCATTGCCCCTCGACATTACAAGGAGACGATGTATGGTGCACAACCAAGGCCGAGCTCTATTGAAGACAGAACCCCAGGCCGCAGAAGTCATTCGTTTTCTTAATTTTACAATAATACGATAGAGGCAACTACGGTCTATCCTTACTGCAATTACCTCCCAAGTTCTTTCCGGCTTCTATGTAGATACTTCCACGTCCCGTAGCTGCTGCCCTTTTTATTGAAACTATCAATTACAGCAGCAGCGTGACTCGTTTAATTTTACATAGATATCAGCTGCCCAACCTACATTCTTCCATACCTAAATCCCCCCCACCCTCCGAGTAGACATCAGACACGACTCGGTAGCCAGCATTATATCACATCATTCCCGGCCTATTGTTCCAGCTACAGCGTCCGTTTCTCCAGAGTACTCGAGATAATTTCATGCAAGCTGATGGCTTCACTGCTCAGCATTCGAAGATAGCAACCCGCCCCATACTATACTGATGTTTATATACCGTCCTTTTATCATACGTGCTTCGGCCATCTCACTATAGCCGTTACCATGTGGCGTCACCTAGTCCCCTCTGCATCCTCTGTTCTTCCAACGCCTCTTCCCACTGGCAATGTGCGCCGTAAAAACGTACGAGAGCAGCTACTAGATAACAACGAGGATGGTGCCCATCCACCACCCCCACCGAATAGAAGGGTGCACTATTCTATTCGTTCAATTTTCGACAAATACAAGCGACATGAGAGCAACAGCGATGATATCCGAGTTGCTCCACGTCAAAATCAGCGACATGTTCAATCAAGCCCTTCTCCAGCTCCTGATTCGCCTATGATAGAAGACCTAAAACGTAAGTTGCTGGAACGGACCCCATCGTAGATGCGTTCTAGTTGATACCAAGGCCTCCTTCATAGACCTTTGTCCTTTCATGTTCTTTGATTGCGTGTACTGTTTGATACACTTTGAGCTAACCCTCTGCAGGCCGTTATGCGGCACTTCGTGTAACTTTACATTCCAATGGAGTAAAGGATGTCGCAAAGACCGAAGAATCCCTGGCGGCTGAGGCAGATAAGAAAATCAGCGCCAACCTTTCGAAGCTGAACAAAATAGCAAGTAAAGCTTGCGAACTATCCGCGACCTGCCTCGATTACGAAGTAGATACCCTGATCACGAACAGAGATGGCCAGGATAGAACCCATACAGTGCAAGTCAGAGAAGTGTTGTCCAGACATCGGGATCTCGAGGCCGACAGACGCAGGCAACTCGCTCGACTATGGAGTTCCTGGGATAATACTCAGGCTGATATCAATGAGCTTTCAAACAAGCTTCATGAACTTTTTGAGCGTGACCGTTCTAAAGTAACAAGTGGAATGTCCTCGAATTGCGAGTGGACTGAAAATGATGATCTCGATATCGGTCGTCGAAGTAAACAGGTGGTAGAAGATATGATCGCGTGCGAAGAGGTGAGTCCATCGCTGAACCCCGACCCGACTCTTTCTGGCTCTCTTAAATCGTAAGACGGAGCGATATGCTGATTGAGTATCAGGACTTTCAAGAGAAACTTAAGGATGAAGAGGCTAATATTCTCGAGGCGATGCTCAGCTTCAGTCTTGGCTGAGATGCACTGTTTTTGCTGGGTTACAGGGCGTCCGTGGTGGATGAGGCGTGTTAGAAACCTTTTCAAAGCTCGAAAAGGGTGGCTTTTCCGTGGGGCTTTGAGCAGGCGCATGATATGTCAATGGGTCTTTATTATAATTGGTCTCAAGGACCATGGAATAGGGCTTTTCTTATGTCACTCCACTAAATCTGGGAACAAGTGTGATAGATGGGCCAGGTAGAGTAATATACATTTGAGTCTTAAGCAAAGACTCGTGATGTCCAGGAAAGGTTTATTAATCTATCATTGAAGGCGAAGCATCTCTCTTTTGACAGAAGGTCTGATATACATGTATGTTGTCGTACTTGTGTGTTGTCTGCGTCCGGATATGACCTATTTTTAAACTCGTCAAGTCCACCCCCGCATCTCACGCCGGGCATTAACACCCAAGCCCAATATCTCTCCGACTCCCGTACCCAGTCAAAACACCGAAAACAAGCATACCTCATTTTTATTCGATATGCATCCGGACTCATCATTCGTGGTAGTAGCTGGTCATCATGATAGTGTGCATCCTGCGGTTCGTCCCCACCCCACCTCCGGAGACGTAATGGTAATGTCCTCATTACCATGGAATTTTCGTTGGCGATTGAGCTAGCGTGGGCCCGTTGTCTAGGACTTTGCAGGACCTTCGCCGACGATGTCATTCCTCGCATGTGAGGACATCCGTTCGAGCAAACCCATGCCCGCGCCGCATCAGCGCACGCGTACTAAATATATAGCGTGGCGGCCTCAGTCAGGCGACTCTGTATGCACTGCGTACCAATTAGGCGAATCTAATGGTCCATGGAGTGGCACAGAAATCCGTTCCCCTCGTGGGGGGCTCTGTCCGTGATCAAAAGCCGAGACGTGAAAACAAGAAATAGCGCATTTTTTTAGTGCTCCTCGGGCACTACGATACCCCAGGGGTGATCCTCTCTGCCGTATTTGATGTCGACGAGCCAGTTCTTTATGCGGAGGGTGATGGGGGCGCCCTCACCGCTCTTACCGGCGGGGATCGGGACGTCGCGGCCGCGGTGGTGGATGAGCGAGACAGGGCAGATGAAGAACTATGGGGATATTAGGTTAGTTATATGACTTCGTCTGAATATAATATAATGGGCTATATCAGAACAGGGGCGGGAAGCAGAATGAATGGAGGAAGTGCAAAAGAACGGATAATGTGTGAAGACTTACCGCTGTACCAGAAGCGAACGACTCAATCAACCGACCCTCGGCGCTCGCTTCCATAACCTCGTCGATGGTGTACTTGCGTTCGACGACCTCGATCTCGTCAGCCAGTCGCTCCTTCGCAAGAGCCACAACACTGCTCCGAGTAACACCGGCAAGAATCAAACGATCGTCTAGGGGCGCGGTGACAAGCTGCTTCTTGCCCTCGCGGGTATTCCAGACGACGAAGAAATTGCTGGCGCCCGCCTCCGTGCACTCTCCGTTCTTGCCGTACAGCCACAGAATCTGGTGGAAGCCTCTCGCGCGGGCCTCCTTGGTCGCTAACAGGGAGGGACCGTAGTTTGCACCGACCTTCGCATACCCGAAGCCGCCAACCCATGCACGCACCATGTCGTCCGGTGAGGTGTGAAGCTTCATGCCGCCAGCGGGCTTGTCCATTACGGGCATGAAGCTAGCGATGATGTACAGCATGGCTTCCGCGGGAGCCTGGACGCCGAGCGCCGATTGCGTGCCGATCATGGTCGGACGCAGATAGATAAAGGTGCCGGGGCGTTCGCGGGGTAGCCACTTGGGGCCGTCAACGGACATGAGAGCAATGATGAGCTTCTCGAGTTCCTTCGGCGCGAAAGACGGCAAGCTGATGCGGACGGACGACTGCAGCATACGTTCGCCGTTGCGGTCAGGACGGAACACCCGCAGCTTGCCGTCGTAGCCGCGGTACGCCTTCAACCCCTCGAAGCATTCCGTCGCGTAGTGAAGAACTGACGCCGTTGGCATCAAGCTCAAGGGTCCGAAGGGTTTTAGCTCTGGCGCGGCCCATCCGTTCTTCGCTGACCACTTCGCCATGATCATGTGGTCGGTGCAGATGGTGTTACCATCGATGTCAGTAACGCCCACCGCGGGCACTTCTCGAGGATTCTGCGTAAAGGTGTAAGTGAGTTTGGAGGCGTCAAGTTCGTGAACATTGGGCTGCGAGACGCCGTTGCTCGCCGCGCCGGTGGTTGTGCCATTGGACGGCTGGTTCTCGGCCAGCCGATGCTCAACGGCCGACGAGGTCAGATCTAGGTCTTGTTCGCCGCTGTGGCCGGTTTGTTGGAGTGCTGAAGGGGCCATGATGTAACGTCAACGCTAATTATTCCTCACAATGGAAGCAAACTTTTAGCGAGTGACAAGGTAGACGTAGCAAGGTCAAGAAGGGGATTGCCGGCGACAAAGAGTTCCAAACTTCTGAGTCACAAAAGCTAAGACACTCTATTTCGGAGTTATTAAAGTTTAGGAGAAACAGAAAGGACTATGCAATGAGTACGGTGAGTAGGAAAGTATATATGTTAGTAGACTGTGGATCAGATAGCGAGCTACAAGTGCATGACTCATGAGCCAATCGGAGGCTAGAAGATGTCAGTTGAAGTATAGTATTCTGATCAACCCCGACGGACGATTATTTTGTCATAGAAAGGGCGTTTCTCCCTGGTTCGGCGCCCTTTCTCTCGTGTATATATACGGGGTTCATCCCAACAAAGCAACTATTCGTCTATCATGCAGGGGGACTCAAGCAAGCTTGGGAACCGGACCAGGGCACGATGCACGTATCCTGCGATCTCGCCCCGATGAGAGGACATTCATTGATGCGGTTTGCAAACTGCATAAGACTTCCACCATCCACGCGTCTCGTCTCACCCGTCCATCAGAGATGATGCATGCATACCTCAGAATGGCATCTCGTCGAATGTTAGCGTCATGCAACACAGCATCAAGAATACCAAGGCTGCAGATACCACAATCAAAGAGCCAATTGCTTATCGCGGAAAATATAGAAAAGATACTAAGAGTCCCAAAGGTTCGGTTGCAGGCGGAGGCTCACTCAGTCATGTGAGCGTTTAGAAAGTGGAGCGCAAACTTGTTCTTCAATATTTCTCTAGTCGACCCGTGGCACATGCGCTTGGCTGTTGGTCTCTGTTATTAGTGGACGATAATCACAAATGTCGAGAGATATGCCACATCATCCCTGCGGCTTTCCTTCGGCTGTATGTATGTATGTATCCATCCATCCAGAAGTGGACTGACTGTTCTTGGTTCTTTTCGTGGTTCCCCCTGAGCAGCAGAGTCAATTGTTGCAGCACGGAGCTATTCGTTAGTAAATGAACAGTTCCCAATTAGGATGTGCGATGTCGGCTGGTTAGTAATAAGGCCATTGCTCCCAAGATTGAATGGATGAGGCTCAATGGATAAATCGGACACGCGAAGCGGTCCAGAGTGAGGAATTAGACCGCGTGGGTTTGTACAGTAAAGAAAGACAAAAAATATATGATCTTGGAAAATAAGCCGCGAATTGCCGTGCATTGCCGAGCATTGGCCTCTAATTTGACCGACTCCAACCACAACCCGCGCCAAGCCAAGCCCATGATCTCTTATCGCTGGGTCGCTGGTAGTATTTTGCTGCACCTATTCCGACAACGGCTACATGACGTCGGGGACTCCTTCTTGGCGCGTTTGTCAATGTTCGTCTCATCACTGTACTATATATACAGCTTCTACCTACCAGGATAGGTAATCAACTTGGTCTCTTAAAGAGACAGCAAAGAAAGATAGTCCCCCTATCCAAACTGCACTATTTACTCCTCTATCGACTGGCGGTAATGAGCATACATGCCAAATCCTTAAAATTCAACGTTGTAACTCTCTTGTATTGTCTATTAGTAATCAGCACTCCGGCCGAAATTACGGATAAACGACTTTACATATGTCATTCTGGTTAGTCACATTTAGTTTGACTAGATCGACCCCTTTGTGCTAGGGAGTCGAGGGGCTCATAATTCTAGACCTACGAAGATTTTTGAGTAGATTCTCATGCCAAAGGATAGCGGCACTATTGATCCAGAAGCAAAATATCAATATAACCATGCAATAAACACAAACTCGTCCTTGCATGTTCCTTCCTCGGCCTCGTAGAACGGGAAAGCGCTCTACATTTTTGTTGGACGGTGAGTCGTTCAGTTGGTCAAATACCTATGAGTAAAATAGACCAGTCAGAGTATACAGGTAGGTAGCATAAAACAGTTAGCCTACGGAGCTTCCAGGTCCCAAGATTCGCATGCTTGAACAATATACACGTAAGAAATCAGAGTGCTTGTGAGCATCCTGCATGAATCCGTATTACTCAGTTCTTGTCCAATCATAGCATTGGCAGCCGTGCACAGTAATATGCAATCATGCCTCAGTAGTACGTTGCAGATCTACACCCGTATTATCGGTTGCCATCTTCTGCTTAGGCTGAACAACCGCGCAATATTTTCCTAACTTACCAGGTAAATCAGCTAATGAGTTAGTGTGCTATAAAGCTGAAGCTTTTCCCCGTCATATGTCTTGGCTTGTGAACTACGGATGAGATCATGCTTTGCTTATTCGGTTTTACCCTACGGTTATCTGAGTAGGTAGAGAAGTGAATGGACAGACAGGCCGAACAGATAAATTCCCTAGGGAATTAATGATTAGCCCTAAAATTTCATGAGTATGCCATGTATTCCCACCGTTGATAGTGTATGAGGTGTCCTGTCACATTGTGGCGTACCTAAGGTAGCAAGCCGTCCTGGTACCATCACCGAGGAGCAATGAGGTACCGGATTCTATAATGATTAATTCGAGAATTCAAGGCGGTTGCACCAATGACCAGCCATTATCGGCCGGATAATGGACTTCGCACCAGCAATCTTTCGAGCAAACAAACTACTGCTGTACCAGCCCTCTCTTGCTCACCACACTCTCCTGGTTCATAGAAACGACAAACCTAAAACTTTGCATTCTTGACAAACCCATACACGCAAAGTGATCAGGGCAATAGTTACCACGAAACATTTTCCGGCTACGTTGATTCAATCTTCAGAAAACCATTCGAGTCTCGTAACTAGCGACTATGCAAACAGCGCCATGGAAGATGTTAATCTTAATATTTCATATGGCATGTGCTGGTCGAACGTGAATGTCGCCTTGGAAGACGAGTACATTCCCTGCGGAAACGTCGACAGTGGTAGCAGCTACGCTTGTTGTCACTATGGTGATAATTGCCTATCCAGCGGTGCCTGCTACCATGAAAAATGTTGGTTATATTGACAGTTCTTACTTCAGCCTTCTGAGCCAGCTAATATCAGGTGTGCAGATGACATCACATACCTCGCAGGCTGCACCTCCCAGGACTTTAGTGGTCCTTCATGCCAGAAGAAGGGCGACTTTTTTGATCAACCTTGGTCAGTACGGATGCTCCTCCTCACCCCTAATCTATATGCTATTGTTACATTCTAGGCAGCACATCGTTCTAGTGTGATAAGTAGTCGCTAGAGTCTTTGGCACAGAAATTCAGTATTGTCTGGTCCTAACATGATAACAGGGTAGGTCTTGTACGTTGTGACCCAGATCAGACCCTGGTGAGTAGTATTTGGTATTTTTTCTTCTAGTCTTATCTACTTTCAGAGGCTTCCTTAAGTTGAAAATATGTCCTGAAAGCCCCCAAATTTTGCGATACATCTTCAAACCACGCTTGAAGTGACGATAACTAACTTTGAGTATTGCAGTGGGCAGGATGCCCAGAAACAGGAGTTATCGTTGGAACAAGTCCACCTTCGAACTGCAAATGCACCAAGGATACAATCCTCTTCCAAGATAAACCTAGACTCGATAATATCGCAAGCCTACCACAAAGCCTGGGAGGCACCATATCCTGGTTCCCCAACCACGAGCCGACCATAGCTACATCTACATACGAGCCGTCCACAACGTCCACTCGAGCGACGTACTCGGCAATTCTTTCAACCACGACTAGCGACGACCCAACTAAGTTGAGCCCACAGACACCGACCTCGTCAACTGCGGTACCGCCAGAAACTGGGCTTTCCATAGGCGAGAAAGCGGGTATCGGAGTTGGTAGCGCTCTTGGTGCACTTGTCGTTAGCTGTCTTATCGTCATAGCCGTGATTCTCCAGAGGCGCAAGGTAAAAGCGAAGGAGAACCAAAGCTCGCAGCCGTCTCTTCCGACAATAGAACCTAACTCTATCGAACATGGTCCTCACATGCCCGGTTCTTCGGTACTAGATGGATTCAAGGCGGAATTACCAACTGATGAACCCCGGAGCGCAAGTACCATACTGACGTCTTCGGTCCCTGGCTCTCCTATATCCACCCAATCTCCGAGCCCATACCAGCCCTACCGTCCAGGTGTTTACAGAGACAATCGAGCCTCAAATGTTTCCCAGCTGTCTAGTGGGACTCAGGGGTACTCCGAAAGTCTTGTAAGCGCGCTTTCACCTCTTACTGCAGAGGAGCCGCACAGCGGTTCCACAGAGCATACTCAATCCAGGGCTATACATTCTGATACGATTCATGAGTTACAGTGATAAAGGAGATGAGAGGATAAGGGCCATCATATTTCGAGGCGACTAGCTCTACTAACAGAGCAAAATACGAAAAGAGAATTGTAGAGACAACCTAAACATAGTGGAATTGCTAGGTCAAATATGCTAGTTTAAGTAACGTCAGGGAATGTCTCGGATCGTCAGCCGACATTAGGGAAGGCTAGTTATATTTTGCTAATACAAATGATTAACACATACTGTACAGTAATGTCCACAGCAATTCATATGAATACTTCCAGGAGAAAGTGATGGATGATACTTGCCCTGTTTTGTATAATGGATACAAGGTCACACCTAATATGTTTATGGTGGCATAAAATTGGAATCCGGGGCATTTGGTACACTTGTATGGCACTCGACCATTGTCGTAAAGACAAGGGCTTGTAGTCAAAAGCTTGGAACGATAGATTCAATTCAACTAATTAGGTCTGTAGAGTCCTTAGTTTCCTCTTTTAGATTATAATATGGCCGTAACCTTTGTTTATATGTATGCTTCGCCTGGATCGGGTATCTAACCAACCCCCTTATCTATTGAACTCCGATATAAGCCGAATCTGAGACAATTTTGCCCTCGTGATAGTCGCCGGCCAATAATCTCTAGCATCCTTTGCTGTATGACTGTTATACAAATATAAAACTCAAAGCCGAAAGAGGATCTAATATACTCTCCGAACTATATTGGTACAGGTGCTCCAATATAATACTTGTTGTCACACGGGCTGAATTTTAACCCACCTATACTACAAGGTTATTAGTTATTTAAAACTAACATATATACTGCTATATATATGTTGGTTGTTGGTGCCCAACTAAAAGGCTTAAAGTATATTTAAAAAGGTCTATAAAAGAACTTTAGATGCCTTCCTATAATTTTAGAAATCTTTCCTTTTTAAATATAAAAATCCTTAAAGCTTTAAAGAATTATTACTATTTAAAGCTTATTTTAAACTTTAGTAGTATTAGCCCTTGTTATAAATAATTTTTTTTACGTATAAAAAAACTTTTAACTATACTTTATTATTTATTTTATAAGTTTTTATAAACTTTTAACTTAAACTTATATTTATTACTAATAATACTAAAAATTTTACTATTTAACTTATTACTATATTTATATTTAAAACCTTTATTACTAGCAGTAGTTTTGTTTTATACTTATTTATTAAATACGCAATATTTTTAACTATTAAAACCCCGGCTACTGTTGCTTAAAATACTTTATCTAAAAAAAATAAATTAAATAGTTTATTTAATAAATTAAAAAATAAGTTATAAAAAATAAAAGTTATAAAAATTTATAATTATTTAAAATAGAATTTTAACTTTTTTTAAACTTTTTTATATAATTATTTATATATTTATATTTAAATATTACGCGGTTACTTATATTTAAATAAAAGTAACTTTGCTTAACATTTTTACTTATTAAAAAAAAGCTTAATATATTTATTCCTTTTTAAAAATAAGCTACTTTTTTATATATTTTTTTTATTCTAGTATTTTTATTTATAGCTAAAATTAAATCTACTATAAAAAAGCGCACCTTTTTTATTTAATTTTATTTATATATTAAAATATATAAGCTTAATTTAACTTTATTTTTTATTTTAACATTTTTTTTTATAAAAAAAGTTTTTAAACTATTTAACTATATTAATTATTTTTATATAACTTAGTTATTATTAAACTTAAGTTAACTTTATTGCTTTATATATACTAAATAACAATTTTTATAAAAATAATTTTTTATTAAACTAACTATAGCTACTATAGTTAATTATATTTTTATCCTAGAATTTAATTCTAGCAATTTTATTACTTTTTATAATTTTTTTATATTTAACTAAATCTAAAATTAAAAAAATATTAATATAATAAGAACTATTATTATTAACCTTTTTTAGTAGGTTATAACTTTTTATAACTATATAAAAAAAACTTTTAATATTATTTATGTTATTATTTAATTATTTAACTTTTTTAAAAATATTTACAACGTTATAAAAAATTTATATATTAAAATTTAAAAAACTTATAACGCTATAAAAAGCTTAGTTTATATAAACTTTAAAATAACTTAAATTTAATTTTATTATTTTAAACAAACTATAATAAAAGTAAGCTTTATTTTTATTAATAAAATATAAAACATTATTATATAATTAATTAATAACGTTAATATATAAAACTAAGCTATTATAAGTTTATAAAAAGTAGTTTAGTTATATTATATTGCTTTATAAAAGTTATATAATAATATATAAACTAATAAAGCAGCTTATAAAAATTTAATTTTTAAATTAAATATTTAAGCGTTTAATATTAATATATAATTTAATAAGCTATAAAACTATATTTAAGCTACTATTATAGAAATTTAAAAGTAATTAAAATTTAGTAATAATATTATTATAAACTTTGTTATAAATAATTTTTAAAAGTATAAAATATTTATTTACGCTTTTTTATTAGTTTTTATTAGTTAATTTTATATAAAAGCTTAAATATTTATTAAACTTTTAACTAAATATTTAAATAGTAAAGCTTAGATTTAAGCTTAGCTTATAACTAATATATTTATAGCTTATAAAGTTAAAAAAATATTAAAAGCTGCTAATATTTAATACTAACATATATATATATAACTATTAATAATAAAAGCTAGTAAACTTTTAAAAAATAATTTAAATAAATTTAACAATAGTGGTATGGATTACCAAGGGTAGTGTGGTTTGAGTCTGTATATTGTGATAAAGTAGGAAGGAAGGAACTGGGTAAGGTTCCTGCCGGAGGCAGGAACTTACCTAGTTCCTCCTTCCTTATCTAATCTACAGACCCACTCTGCAGTGGGGTCCCCCTGCGGGGGCCACCCCCCTTGCCAGAGTGTAGCAAATAGGTATTAACTTTTAGAACTATTTTATAGCTTATTATAAAAACCTTTAAAAAAATTACTAAAAAACTTTAATAGTAGTAATAATAATAATAACTTATTTTTAAAAGCATTTTATAATTATTTAGAGAATTAATTAATTTACGCTTTTTTATAAATAATTTAACTTGCTATATTTATAACTATTAACTTAGTATAGTTTAATAAACTTTTTATTTATAATAGCAAAAATTTATTAAAATTTAAGCTATAATAAAACTAAATAAAAATATATATATAAATATATATTAACGTTTTATTAAAAAATTATATTAAAATTAACTAGTTAAGCTTATTATTAATTAATAAAGCTTAAATATAGTACTAATAATAATTTAAATTTATAGCTTATATAAGTTTATAAAATAATTAGCTTTTTTATAAAATAGCTTTAAAAAAAATAGTTTAAAAACTACTTTAAAAAATATTAAAACTTTTATAAAATAATAAAGCTTAAATATTATAAAAATATTAAACAATATTTTATAAAAATTTTAAACTTTAATAAAAAAGTTAAATAGTTTAAAACAACGTTTTAAACTTATATTATTAAAATTTTTTTTAACAATATTATATAACTTATTTATTTTTATTATAATAAACTCTTAAAAAAAAATAATAAATTTATTAAAGCTATTTAAAAAGCCGGGCTTATATATAAAAATATACTAAATAACTTTAATATATTATTAAAAAAAAAGCTTATTTTAACAAAGGAACAATTAAAGTTAAGCTAAGTAAGCGGTAAATCTTAAAAAAACTGTTTTAACTTAAAAAGCTAAAATTAATTTTTAAAAAAAAACAATAATAAAAAAAAACAAAAAAATAAACTTAAATCTAATTTTAAAAAAAAACGTTAAATATTAAATAAAAACGCCTTAGCAAAGATTTTATAAGCAAACATTAATTAATTTAAAAAAGATAAAAAAGTTTATTAGTAATATAAACGAAATAACTATTAAACTTTAGCTTGTTTTATTTATAAGGATATTAATAGTTAAAATTTACTTTTTATGCTTAAAAAAGTTTTTACTACAAAATAAAAAAATAAAAAAGAAATTTTTCTTAATACTTCGAAAAAACTTTATATTAACGCTATTAACGTTAAACTATTACTTACGTTTTTATATATAGAAATTAATAATATATTTAATTTAAATTTTTAAATAACTTTTATATTATACTTTATAAAAATATATAGCTAAATTAAAGTAAAATAATTGTAGTTTTTACTTTTAAACAAGTTTATAATATTAAAAATTAAAAAAAATAGGTTAGCTTATAACTTAAAATAAAAAATAAGCTTATTATATTTATAACTTTTATTTATAATAAGAAAGAATACTTTATTAAAATATTTCTAAATATTAAAAGCTTTATTTCTATATTTTCTGTTTTATAAGCTTATAAATAAAAGCTGCTAATTATTAAGCAGTAAGTCCTACGTTCTATAATAGCTTTTAATAATATTATTGTTAAAAAAAAAAAAAGATATTATATTAATAATTTTATATTAAAATATTAAAAAAATTATTTTATTTATTTTAGCTTTAAGCTTATAGTTATAAACTTTTTTTATAATATTATACTGCTTTAATAATAGCTTAAATAATATTAGCTTATTAACTTTTTTAGCAAAAATAAAATATGTTTTATTTTATATTATTACTAAAAAAACTATATTAATAAAATAGTATTAATTTAAAATCTTATTAAAATAGCTTTTTTAAATATAGCTTTTTTATAAATAGTAGCTTAACAAGCTTTAAAACAAATATTTATTAAGTTTTAAAAATATTTATTTATTATAATAAAGGAAGCAGTAATATAACTTTTAAACTATTAGCTTTAAGATTATAATATTAATTTGCAAAAAAAGAAAACCCTACTTTAAAAACCCTTTTATATTATAAATACTTAAAAATTAAATATATTTAAGCTTTAGCTAAAAGAAATATTAAATAGCAAATAAATTTATAAGTTAACTTTTTTATATAGTATACTTTTAATATTTATAAAAAAAAAAAACTTAAATAATTCTTTCTATTCTATAATAAACTATAAAAACTTTAACAATATAACAATATTTATAAAATATTTTATACTATTAATTACTAAGCTATAAGCTTAATTTTATATAGTTAAATAGTTTATTAAAATAAACTTTAAATTTAAGTTTTATTTAATATATATTAAATAAAGTAATAAATAGAAAATAGCTTTTTAATATAAATATAGACTTTTTAAATATAACGTTATATTAATAAGTTTTATTAACGTACTTACAACTTTTTAGTTTATAATGTGATACTTCACACTCAAAGAAGGCAGAGCTTCAGCAATAAGTGCTATATTGTATGGAATCTACAAGTGAAGAACTAGAACAGAAGGGAGCAGGATCTGCGGAGCAGATTCTGCTGTTTTTTGTTTGTGTGCCCAAGCACAGCCGCAGTGGCTGCTGTGGCTAGTGCAGCCCGGAGGGCGCACAGCCAGCCATTGCGGGTGGCAGCCACCAGCCACCCGTAACTTATAATAAATAATATATTTTAAAATTTTATAAATTTAAAGTTGCTAGTATATTTAAACAACCTATTAATATATGCTAATATAATTAAAAAATATAACTATATTATTAAAAAAATATTTTGCCGGCTAACTAAATATAACTTTGCTATTACGCTTTAAAAATACAAATAAAGCATATAAAAAATAAAATTCCTAAAATTTATTATTAACGCAAATAATATTATAATAGCTTAAAACAAAATTAACTATATTATAAAGTAAAAAATTTTTAAAACTTTAAAAAAAAATTAAACGTTTGTTAAGTTTATAAACTTTTATTAATAGTTTATTAAAAACTTTTTATTAATAGTTAAACTTTTAATAAATATAAATAAAATAAATAAAAAATTATAAAAATAAATAAAAGCTATAAGTAATATATTTAAGCTATTAAAGTACTATTTTATAACAGCTTTTATTTTTATTTATTTTAACCCCGATTTTATAATATATATTAAAACTAATATATTTAACTTTATAATTAAAGCAATTATATTTTAAAAAAATAAAAACGGAAAGCTATAACTTATAGCTTTTTATTCGAAAAAAATAATACTAGCAAAAATAAACTATAAAATTTATAATAAAGAGCTATTAACTATAATAAACTTATTTAATTAATAAAAGTAGTACTTAAAAAAAGTTAAATATTAAATTAAGATTTATTTAAATTATTAAAATTTATTATATTTTATAACTATTAAAATTTTTAATAAAAAATAGGCGTAGTAAGCCTAGCAATTATTTATATATTAATTTATTATTAACTATAAACTTAATAAACAAAATAAAAAAGCTAATATTTTTTTTAAATTAACGTAATATTAGCCTAAAAAAAAGGAAGCTAAAAACTAGCTTATAAAGTTAGTTTTATAAAAAAAATATTTTTTAAATTCTAAAAGCTTTTTATATTAAATAAAACTTATATTAGTAGCTTTAGCTTTTATATTATTTATTTTATAATATTTTTATAGCTTATTTGTTGGGTGGCCAGGGGTACAATATCGTACGTAACAAGTGGGTAAGATAAATAGCTATATATATCGATCTATCTTTTATATCTTCCGCGCGAAGGTAAGGTTCTTGCGCAGAGAATTTTTCTGTAGCAAGAGAATTCTGTTTATATACACCGCCTGCCCAAGTGGGCTAGCAGGCTAACTGCTCTATCGTACAATAGCTTTACCTACAGTTAATACCGATATTATAACACTAGCTTTCTTTTTTTTTTAACTATAGTATATCCTATATAACTGCTATAAAAAATAAAAAATCTAAAACTTAAAAAAAACGTAAACTATAATATACAGCTAATTTGTAGCTAATAAAATTGCCCGACAGTATGTTAAATTGCCGTTTATAAAAAAGGCTTTTTTTTTATTGCTTGCTTATTATATATATAGCATATAATTAGGTAATTAGCATGTATAAAAAAAAGAATTAAGCTATAACTACTTTCTGTATATAGTTTTTTTTATTTTTTATTTAAAAGCGCTAGAAATTAAATAAAGTAAAATTGTTATACGTAAAACTAGTTGTTTTTATACAGTTTTTCCTTTTTTTTTTTCTTTTTTTTTTTTTTGCGCGTATATATATATATATTATACGTATGCTTTAGCTATTATTTTAAAGTTATATTAACTTAGGAATAATAGCTATCGTATAATAACAGCAGTAATAGCAACAGCAATAGTAGTAGTAATATTAGTAGCAGTAGCATTAATAGCAATAGTAGCAATATTACTACTACTATTATTATTATTATTACCGTATATAAAGCTTTTTGTTGTTTTAATTGTTATACTAATAGTATATTAAGCAGAACTAGCAGCAGCAGTAGCAATAGTATAGCCGCTGTTGCTTCTGCTATTCTTGCTTATTTATATTTTATGCCTTTACTACTCGGTAGTATTATTTAGTTTAATAACTTTATACGTATGTTTAACAATAGCGCTATAAAGGTTTATTGTTTTTTTATAAAGACCCCGGCTTATTAAACTTTTATATAATTTTTTTATATAAATATATATATATTTTTTATTTCTCTTTTTATATAAATAATTTTTAATATATTTTTTAGCTAATATGTTTTATTATATAATAACAAAAAAAAAGTATTATTACTGCTATTTTTTTTATTAATATTATTTTTAAAATATTAGCTAGCAATAATTTTATTAATATATAAGCTAAGTTTATATATTATAAAAATTATTTTTAAGCTTTTTTAGTCTAAAGTTATAATATAATAATATTAAATCCGTATATAGATAACCTATATAATAGCTGCTATAGCTATAATAAATTATTTTTTAAAATATATTATTAAGTTCTTAAGTTTTAAAGCAGTATTTATACTACTTACGTTTAATATTTATATAATACTTATTACTTTATTTATAGTTAAAAAAAAAAAAAAAGTATAATAAATAAAAAAGTATTTAATTATTTATATTAACTTTTTAAAGTATAAATAAAGTTTTTATAATTTTTTAATTTTTTTTTTTTAATGTTTATATATAATAAATATTTTTTAATATATAACTTAATATTTTTGCTTATATTTATATAAAATATTTATATTTTTTATAATTTTTTAATAAATATTTTAACTTAAATAAGTAGCTTATTAATAAAAATTAATATTTTTAATATTTAATTTAACGTATACTTAATAAATATGTTTGCTAAGTTATTTTTGCTATTAATTTATTATATTTTAAAAATTTTTTTTTTTTATATAACTTTTAAAAAAATATAATATTAATTATTAATTTTTTTTTTTATATTATTTTTAGCTTAATTAAACAGTTATATAATAATTTTAAGTTTATATATAAAATAATAAAAATTAAAAATAAATTAAATATTTTTATAACTTTTTAAAAAATTATATAAAAAGCAATAGTATTATTAAACTTATTAACTATGTTATATAGCTTATTAGCTAAAACGTTTTATATAACCTGTTTATATTTATTTAAGTTTTAATATATAATATTATTTTTAATTTTAAAGTTTAAGTTTAATATATTTATTATATAAGTTTTAATTACTAATATAATAATAAAGCTAAGCTAAAAAGTTATATTTATATTATTTATAAATAAGCTATTTATAAAAATAAATAGTTTTATATAGCAAAAGTTAAAAAAATAAATATAAATTTTTTATTTAAGTTATTTTTTTGTTATTTAATCTGTTTATTTAATATTTTAATATTATATAGTTATAGCTTAGCTATTTAAACTATTATAGTAAAATTATATATTATTTTTAGTTAATATATATTATTAATATATATTTTTTAAACTTATTAAAAAATATAAGTTTAAGCAACCTTTTTTATATAAAAGTTAATTTTAGCTAAATTTTTAGCTTAACTTTTTTAAGTTATTATAATATTATTTTTATATAAAAAAGTTTTTCTACTATTAAACTTAATTAAATAACTATAAAATAAGGTTTTTTTAAATTTTATACGAAATTTTGCTTATTTTAGCTTTTTTTTTTTATATATTAAAAAAACTAATATTATAAAGCTTAAAATATTTAAACTATTATATATAAATAATAAATATAAGTTATATATAAATATTTATATTTTTAGTTTTTTTTAATAGTACTAATAATAAATTTTAAATTAATATAACTTAAACTTAGCTAAGCTATATAAAAATTATATAATTTATAAAATAGTCTTTAAAAAATATTTTTTTTTTAACTTTAAAAATAAACAAATATAAATATTATATAATAGTTTATTTTTTAATTAAATATAAGCTTAAATAATATTTTTAAGCTTGTATACTATTTTAAAATTTTATATAAAAATAAGTTTAAAAGCTAAAATTAACTATTAGCTTATTTATTAAATTGTTAGCAATTAAGTTAAAACTATATTTTTTTTAATATTATTATACTTTTATATAATAAGTTTTAACTTTTTATATAGTTTAATATTTTATTTTTTTATTTTTTATATAAAATAAAATTTAAAAATATATTTTTTTATATATATATTTAAATTATATTTAATAAACTTAAAAATATTTTATATAATAAGTTTGTTAATTTTTATTATATTTAACTTTTTAAATAGCTTTTTAAAAATTATAATAATTTTATTTATATAAAGTTTAATTGTTAGCTTTAAAGCTTATTATTTTTTTAAAATTAAAAAAATTTATAGTTTTTAAATATTATATAATAGGTTTATAGCAAGCACTTTTTTTTGTTAGTTTTATTTTTTTTAAGTTACTATTAGCTAAATAAATTATATATTATTATTTTTTACGTTTATTAAGTAAATATTTTTTATATAATAATATAGCTTAACTTATATATAGCAAAAGTATATTAATTTATTAATTAAAACAATAATTATATTTAATTTTTTAATTATTTTAATTTTATATAAGCTTTCCTATTTTTTTTTTTTTTTATATACTAAGATTTAACTATAAAAAAAAAAAATAAACATATTATATAATAATAGTTTATTTTACTTTTTAATTGTATAGTTAATTTTAACTTTTGTTTAATTTTTATATAATATTTTTATTGCTTTTTAAATAGCTGCTATTTTTTATACGAAAGCTAAAAAAAAAAAAAAGTTTTTATTAATCTAAAAGTATGCTTTAAAAATAAAAAAAATTAATATAAAGCTATTAAATCTTATAGTATTATTTAAAGCTTTAATAGCTATTTATAAAATTAACTTATTATTTATCCGTATATTAATTTTTTTTTAAAAAATGTTATATATATATTTAAGCAATCTATATATTTATTTTATTTTTTTAATTGCTTAATATATTTTTATAAGCATTTTTTAATATTATATGCTAACTATCTTTATATAGTTTTAAAATTTATTTAATAAAAAGTTTGTTTTAAAGTTATATATAATAATATTAAATAATTTTTAATAAACGTTAATCTAATATTTATATAATATTTTTTAAACGTTTTATATAAATATAGATTTTAAAAAAATAGCTGTTTAAAATAATATTATAATATTAATTATATATAGTATAAATTAATTACCTATTTATATAACGTTTATAACTACTTTATAGTTAAATTTATAGTTATTTTTAATTATAAACTTAAAACAGCGTAATATTTTATTATATATTTAGCAATAATAGCAAAATTTCTAAATGTTTTTTAAAATTAGTTACTTAATTTTATATCTTATATAAGTTAATATTTTATATAATTTTTTTATATAAAAGTGCTTAAAATGCTTATATAGCCGCTATAGTTTAACTTTAATAAAATAACTTATTGTTTTATATAAACTAATATTAAAAAACAAGTAACCTTATTTTTATATAATAAAAAAAATGCTTTTATTTTTTTATATAATAATATTTCTAATATTATTAAAATAAGCTTTTAAACAATTTATATTTTTTAATAAAAATAAAAAAAAGTAAGGGTATTTAGTATATAAAATATTATATAGCTAATTTAGTTATTAATCTTTATTATATTAATAAATATTATTATATAACTTTTGCTAAAGTTTATTTTAGCTATTTTAAAAGCTTAAATAATTTTTATATAAAAGTTTTTTTATATATAAACTTTTATTTATAGTTTTTTTATAGTTAAAAATTTTAAAGCGCTTATATTTTAAATAATGCTTTAATATTTTATATAGTACTAATTATTAAATATAAACTAGTTTAATAGTTTATTTATTATTATTATTTAAATATTTTCTTTAGTTATATAGTATATAAATATACTATTTATAATATATTATATAAATTTTTTATTATATATATTAAAGTTATTTTTTTTATTTTTATATAAGTTTAGGTAACTTTTATATTTAATAAAATATATAAAAAACTTTATTAAGGTTAGTTTATTATTAAACATTATTTCGTACGTATTAAAATATTAACTTTTTATATAAAATTTTTTTTAAAAAGTATAATTAGTTAACTAATATTTTTTTTTTTAGCAAATAAAGCATTTTCTAGTTATATAAATATTTTTTTAAAAATAACTATTTATATAGTTTTTATTTAAATATTACTTTTAAATATTTTAAAAATATTGCTTAATATTTTTATTTTATATAAAATAACAACTAGCTTAATTATAATGTTTATTTATATAATAAATATTTTTTACTTTTAATATAAAATATTTGTTTAATAAATTATTTTTAATTTTAAAGTATACATAAAAGTTTAAAAAAAACTTTTATATATAAGTTTTTAAAAAATAAATGCTATTTTAAACTTTAGTATATTTTTGTATACTTATATAATAGTTATATTAAAATATATTTTTTTTAAATATTTTACTTTAAATATTTTTTATACTTTTAATAGTTTATTAATTATAGTTTTAAATGTTTTATATAAAAATAATATTAATTTAATTAGTTTAATATTAATTATAGTTTATAACTATATTAAAATATAGGTTTATAATATTATATGTTTTTTTTATATATATTTAAAGCTAATATAATATATATAATAATTTTTTATATAATTAGTTAAAATAGTTTAAAATATAATATAGAACTAGTTTTTTATAATTTTTAGCTTATAATAGAAATTAATAAACTATTATATTTTATTATAAAATAAATTATATAGTTTTTTAAAATAGTTCTTTTTTTTTTGCTAAATTTTTAAAAATATTTAATATTTTGCTAATAAAATAGTTTTATTTTAAATATTATATATAAATAAAATTTAAATTTAAAATATAAATATTTTTATATTTAGTATTATATAAAAAATTAACTATTTAAAAGTTTATAAAAAATATTATAAAATTAAATATTTTATTATATATTAAAAATATAATATATTTTTAAATTACATAGCTAAGTTATAAATTAATATTATTAATAAATATTGTTTAATAAATAAATTATTTTTTAAAAATATATTTTTAATATTTTATTATTATATAATAGTGTTAAAATAGTTGAGCACTTATAAGGTATATAGCACTATAGTACAGTAGCTATCTAGGTTATAGCGGAAGTAGCAGCAAAGTTACACGCTATAATAACTAAAATAGCGCTATAAATATAGGCTATAAAAATTAAAGGGAGTAACTAAATATATTAAAAACAATAGTGTTAAAAGAAAAAATAAGTAGGAAATAAAAGAATTCGGGGGCTTTATATATACCTATAGCGATTTACTAATTTTTTTCTTTAGCGGTTTAAAATATATGCTATTCGGAGTTTTAATACGGTATAAATACTATTAGTTCTAAAGCTATAAAGCTTTTAAACTATATTATTAAAATATAAAAAATATAATAAACTTTTAAAGTTTTATAAGCTTTATATATACTATTTATAGCGTATATAGTAGATTAGCTATAAAGCTATAAGCTTTATATATATTTATTTTAGTAAATTTAGTATATTTTTACTAAAGTTCTTACTTTATAGGGCCTATTTTATATTAGGGTACTTTTTACTTAAATATTTTAATTTAGTTTATTTTTATTTAATAGTATAAAATATTTATAAAAATAGCTTATTATATTAATAATAGCTTATATACTTTATTATATTACGTTTATAATAATATATGCTATTTAGTTTAATAGTTATATAAGCTATTTATAGTATGCTATATATATATATAGCTATTTATTTTATAAATAATTTAAAAATTTATTTTTATAAAGTAGCCCCTATTATTTAAAGTAGCTAGTTAAACTTACTATATTTTAGTATACTTTTTTAATTAAAATACTAGGTTTTAGTAAATAAAGCTTTAATAATAGTTAAAATTTAGCTTATTTAATAAATATTAAAGCTTTAGTTAATTTATTTATAAATATTTTAATAATTAAAATATAATAAACTTTAACTTATTTTATTTTATAAACTTTTTATATAAACTAAAATTTAACTAATATATATTTAATTTATTAATAATATTTAAAGTTTTTTATAATAATTATAGCTTTTATATTATTATTATAAATAGTAATAAGTTTTTAAATAAAAAGCTATATTTCGGTATATAACTTTTATAGCTATTAAGCTTTTTTTATTATTTTAATAAATATTATATATTTAGCTTCTAGCATAAAAAGCGCTATAATATTTTTTTTTTTACTTTTTAACTTATAGCAGCTTTAGCTACTATAGCTATATACTTTTAAATAAATTTAATAGTTATAAAGTACTTTATATAATTATTATTATTAATAACTATAAAAATATAAAGGTTAGTGCCCTATAAAATATTAAAAGTTAGTTAAATAAATTTTAAAGCTAAAAAATAGCTATTTTTTAAATATTTAAATAGCTTTATAGCTATTAAAAAGTATAATTTATAAAGCTTATATATATAAATAATAAGTTATTAATATATATATGCTATATTTATTTTAGTAATTTATATTAAATAGTTAGTAATATTTATTATTATTAAATAATAGTAAGCTTTAGTAAATATTAAAAATATTTTAAAGTTTTTTAGCTTAATAATATTAAGCTATAAAAAAATTTTAATAAGTTTAATATTTATTAATTTTAGCTTAATTAAAGCTTATTAAATATATTAAAATTGCTATAAATATAACGTTTAATTTGTTTTATTTCGTTTAATTTTAATATTAAAAACTAAATAATAAGTTTTTTATTTTTA